>JAEQBH010007119.1:0-252266 GCA_016808115.1 Tetrastigma voinierianum | reverse complement strand
TAATAATGTGATTAAATTTATATCACTATTGAAATGCATATAGTATATGTAAACCTAAACATGTATATGAACAAAAAGTAATGAGGACCTTTTTTGTTTACAGTTAGAAGTGTTACATGAGTGTGTCATATTGATTTAAAGTTTTTTGATGGTGTTGTTAGAATTGTTTTGGTGTTGATATCATATGAGTGTATGCTTTTGCATTATTATCATTTTTTGTTATCATTATTATTGTTATAATGCGACTTCCATTTTTCGTTGATATAGTTTGTAAAATTTTATGTTATCATTTTAGTTTGAACATATGAAAGAAATACATTCTTGTTTTTTTTCCATTTTATTCGTGTAAATATTATGAGAAAATAAAATTTAAACTCTAATATTGCGATGGAGTATTGATTAACTCTAAAATGTAGTTTAAAGAACCAAATCAAATCAGTTGTTAGTCCTTGAATTTCTTTATTAATACATTCTAACTTCAAATTTTGTGAGTTAGTGATACTTGTTATTTTATTATCTTTTCAATCTTCTTGCGACTATCCTTACATTATCATGATATCTTATAATTTAGAATGTTTTGTGACCATCTCCAACTAGAATCCCATATAGAGTAAACAATTATCTTTTTTTCCTTATAATTTTTTATTTTCTCTAAACATTTAAGTATTATTCTGTTATGATTAATAAATGAACTTTAGTGATAGACTTAACCTTGTTTTTTTATTGTGACTTGGAATAAAATTAAAAACTATCTAACTATTATGGTAAAATTTTTTATATATAAGTTGTTATTATCATGTTTTATCACTTACAAGCCTAAATATATTTTATTTTACTATTTGTGGTGTAGGAAAAGGTTGTAATTGATCTTACTCAAAATCATGTGAGAAGGCCATCGAAAATAAAATGGGCAAGGTATAGAAACATAGGAATAAGTGTCCTGACATTTCAAAGTTCTCAATAGTGGCTGAGGAGTAAAACAACATCCATATAAACATGTTAGTGATCGAGGCAATGGGATTGGTTATGTGATAGATTTGCCTCGGAAAGGAAATTTAAGGTGAAGTCTTAAATCAAAATCTTGTTTGGTTTGATTTGCTATGAAACATGATAATATACTTTAATGCTGAAATTTTGATTTTAACTTTTAATCATATAGCGGCGCTCAACTTTGGGCTGCAAAGAAAATAGAATGAAATTTGCCTTTTACTCATCGAGGAGATCACGATCCTTTGTACAACATGTGGAAGAATTAGTAAAATTTAAAAAACAATTCTCGACTTTATTGATGCTGAAATTAATATTGATTATTATATGAAAGATAATGGATTTTCTGTTGTTCAATGAGAGATATCAACTTTCATCTTCCTTCATAATTATCTTATCTCAATATTTATCGTTATTATATTGAATCTTTTTATGAGACTTAATATTGCTGTTATCCTTTATGTTTAATGGTTTATCCAGTACTTTGCCGCATCTAAAAATTATTCTTGAGGTATCAAAAGCTATGGTGCATGTCATTTGCAATTCTGGCACATTAGACTTAGTGTAGTGAAATTTGAATGATTCTTACGCTTGCATGTCTTGTTTAGCCTTAAATTTAATGTTTTATTTACAAAATAAATGTATGTCTAAACAATGGCGATTATATTGAAGTTAGTAATACATATCTTGTTTACCCTTGAATTTAATGTTATTTTATAAAGTAAGTGTATTTTATCTGATAACCACTATATTAAATTGAAATAGGATAACTTGCATTTGTTTCTATAATAAAAGTTTTTATGTTATCTACATAACTTTATATACAATGTCCATAATATTTATAGCAAGGATGTATTTTTTGATATTATATGTATGAGGTAATTTAAGGCAATCAAATTGAATTCTTAAAGTTGAAATTTTTATTGTTTATATCTATTTAATGATATCTTATATTATTTAATAAATAGATGATTCTGCGACTTAAGTATGTGTCAATTATTTTTATATGTTTAACTATTTTCCTTTACACAATAGATATTGTGACTTGTAGAGATTTTATAATATACATTTTTATACAAAACACATACATTTGTTTCTATCTTCGTAAGTGAATCAATTTATTATAAGAATTCTAGTTTTGGCTTGAAAAATAATAATAATATAACAAAAATTATATTACTGATACAATATATCGAGAATGACTTTTACATTCTTATGAATAACAAATACAAATATGGTTATTAATAAAAGATATTTCTTAGGTTCTTTACTAATTGTGATTGTAATGGATGCAAATTTATTTGAAAGATTTTAACTAGTCTATTATTTCTTAAATTATATTCATATTGTTTACTTTTTTTCCTTATTGTTATTTAGGCACGACCTGCGGACTAAGCGTGACCAGAAAATCAAGATTTTACGAGAAAAATGGCAAAATGGTAATTTTGGTCCAAATTTGAAAATTTTCTAGATCTCAGGATAGCCAGCGAACTTCTTAGTTGGAATCATCGCGAAATCTAGCTACCATGTTGAATTTCGTCGATTCGAGAGGGCTTGATAGGAATTTCTTTTCGGTGACGAGAGGTAGTACGGGACACTTGGCGCCTTGTGAGTGGCTTAAGAGGCACCACATGTCAAGATGTGGGAAAGTCAAACATTAGCTCAAGTGTGGGCCATGGGTGGACACTTGGCATCATGCCATTAGATGAAAATCTAAGTTAGATGGATAAGGGATAAGGTGGAATCCCATGAGCAAATAGATGATGGACATGTGGCATTGAGAGGGGCTTCTCTCTTGTCGCCATGCCCGACCAAATTAGTTTTGGGAGAAAGGAGAGGAAAGAGAGAGAGGGGAGAAAACCGTAGGAGAGAAAGAGGGGAGTTTTGAAAGAATCTCTACCTTCTCTCTGAATTCTCGATCGGACGGTCCCGGTTCATAGCAGACGAAGCAAAGTTGCTCCCCCACGGCAAAGAGCTCTGGCGTAGTACAAGTTTTAGGGAGTTTAGAGCCAAACTACGGAAAGGTAGGGTTTTCTCCCACTTGATTTACCCCTTATTTTAAGTGTTTTGTTAATGCTTGGGTTGATTTGAGGCCGTGAGTGGTCGTTTGATCGGTCCCAAAACTTAGGACCGAATTGTTGGAATATTTTGAACTCGTTTTGGACAGTGTAGGGACTGTTTTGGGTGGTTGTGTGATAATTTATGCAATAAATTATGTTTTGATGTGTATGAGGCCGGAAATGGCCATGGTTTTCGGTTTCACAAAGTGGAACCAATGTTTGATGAGTGGGCTGCCCACGGACAGCCACTGTTTCATTCCCCAAATTTATTAAAACGATCCGGTTTGCAGTGGACCAAAACGTCCATGTGTTATTTGCATGAAATATTGCTAAAATGAATGGCTTGAATTGCGTGGAATTTAATACGATAATGCATGTAATTAAATGTGTTAACATGATGTGGAATTATATAAAATTATAATTGCGTGCAAGCCATTGGAAATGAATTGTAATTAGCTCAAGTGAGCTAATTTTGATTTTATTGACATGAATTAAATAACATGTGGCATGTATAGTAAATTTTGTTAATATATGTGTAGTAATATATTAGCATGAGTGGTTTAAATAGCATAATGTATTCCATGTGCACGGGGCACCTAGGAAGTGGGTGTGAGTGCACATGACATGAAAGAAATCTAGATAAAATGGAACTTATGATTGCCAGAAAGAATTTCGATGGAAGATTTTCCGGAGAATTGGGTTGAGAGATGGTCCAACATATCACTTCGGATGAGGACCATGACTGTTTTGGAAAGTTCTCCAACCAATTCGGCTGGATAGTCGATATTTCTGAAGCTTCGATGTGTGTTTTCAAGAACAAAAAGCTTTTGTTTTGAAAATGAGATTTTCTCATACATGGCTTAGGCAAGTGTGAGGGAGTCGGTGAGGACTCGAGACATGGGATTGGGCATGTAGACATTCAAGTAGGATCCCGTATTTGCTTGAGTGTGTGTTTACATTGAATCATTGCATGTGCACTTAGGTGGGGAGTAACCCATGTAGGAAAATTCCACTATTGGGCGTTGCTCACCCTGTCGAGGGAAAAACTATTTCAGGTACCGAAGGCGCACCTTGGTAGTGTGTTTTCGTGAACAAAAAAGTTTTTGTTTTGAAAACAGTATTTTCTCATACATGGCTTAAGCAAGTGTGAGGTAGTCAGTGTGTAAGACCCGAGAAATTCCAATTTTTGGAAAAAGGGCAAAATTGTAATTTCGGTTACGAAATTGTAATTTCGGTTAAAAATCCGTAATTTATTCTCTAGATCTCGGATGATGAAACAGATTGCACCGTTGGAATCGTCTCGAAATCTAGCTAGCACGTCGAATTTCGTCGGTCAGGTCGAATTAGGGAGCCGGTCGGAATTTACCGCGTTTTGAGCATCGTGGTTCGGGTGCCGTAAGCGATTTACGATGCGACGAAAGTCACATATAACTGCGATACTCATGTGCCATAAGTGGCATGAGTAGAGAAAGTATTAAAATGGATGGCCGAGATAGTGCCAGAATGTCAAAACCGGGAAAAGAAGGACATAATTGGTATTAATGGAATTGTTTTTAAGTTGGAAAAAAGCCAAATTAGAGAATAGTGTTCTTCTCAATCAAAAAGAAAAATCAAAACGTGGTGGGAGGAGATGGGATGCGTGGCCGACTTGGGCTGATTTTTAGAGAGAGAAACGTCTAGCTTCTCTCTGAAATATCGCTTGATCCGGCCGTCGGCGATCTTCGGGACAAGAAGGGAAAGCTCTTTGCGGAGAGGGCTTTGCGTGGGTACGGTTGAGGAATTTCCTCAAACTCACGAGGTAGGGGTTTCTCCCTACTTGGGTTTTTATTCCTTCTTTAAGTACTTTGTCGATGTTTGAAATTTGAATGAAGTAAGTGAGGAATTTGTTTGATCGGTCCCAAAACTTGGGACCGAATTGATATAAATTTTTGAAACCCAAATGGTGCAGCTGTGACTGTCCACGGCGGATTTGGGTTGTTAAATGGTGCATTTATGTGTTAATGCATGGGATGGTTTGTTTAAGGCCGGAAATGGTCGTGAAATGCGGGTTCACGAAGTGAAGCAGATGTTAGTGATTTTTAAGAGATAGTAGCAGAGGGTTTTTCACTATTCAGGAATAGTCATTCATAATAATTTTTTGTAAATTAATTTGTTTGGTCGGGTGAATTCAAGTAGAATTGCTCGTGTTTGATCATTAGCCCACGTGAGCTAATTTTGATGTGATGAAATGAGAATTACATAACATGATTGTGTGATTTAATTTTTATGTGAATATATGCATGTTTATATATTTTGCATGTGTTATATTTGTAATGGAATTGGCATCATGCATTATATGCTGCTGGGACCCTAGGACGGTAGGGTGAGTGCGTAAGAGGTGAGTCTAGAAGAATAGTTTCGAAATTTATCTAAAACTAAAAATGATCGGAGGGTAGTCCATGCTAAAAATATCAATCGTCAGGCCGGCCCCGATTGATATCGGAGGGTAGTCCATAAATAATATCAATCGTCGGGTGACCCAGTTGATATACACACATCGGAGGGTTGTCCGCAAACAAATAAACATAATATTTCTCATGTCACGAGGGGCTTAGGCGAGTGTGAAGTCGGTGAGACTCGGGTCACGAGATGATCAGGTTAGACATTCAAGTAGAGGATCATGCATTGCTTGGATGTGTGTTTATTTACCCGGAGCATTTACTTAGCGCACTTAGGTGGAGAGTAGCCCACTTAGGGTGTTGTTCCATTGCCTGAGCATTAGCTCACCTTGTCGAGGATACTATTTCTGGTACGGGAGGCGTGCGAGGGACGGCTCGTCTTAGGAGCGAGGTTTAGAAGAAATGGGATTGTGGCCCCCGGGTTATGATGTATTACATGTATTAGAGATTCTCTAATTTTAATATATGTTGTATAAGAAATAAAATTGAACTCTTGAACTATGGTTGGATAGTTGGATATATATACATTGTTATGAGTATTGGTTTATGGGCCCAAGTGGCCGTTTTAATCATAGACTGTTATATTGGACTGTTTGGGACAAGTTTTGTGCAGGTTTTGTATTTGGGTAGAACTCCCCGTACAAGGAGACTACGCCGATTTTAGAGTGAAAAATGTCGAGGTCTGACATTCAAGGTATTTTTGCGGGTTGACGGGTGATCAGCGGATTTGGGGTTTTGAGCGTCACACGGTGAGGAATCGAGACATGGGATTGGGCATGTAGACATTCAAGTAGGATCACGTATTTGCTTGAGTGTGTGTTTATGTTGAATCATTGCATTTGCACTTAGGTGGGGAGTAACCCATTTAGGGTAATTCCACTACTAGGCAATTGCTCACCCTATCGAGGGAATATTATTTCAGGTACAGGGAGCGTCGGGAGTGGCACTCATTAGAGGCACGTTTTGAGGGAAAAGCTGGTTGTGGCGCTGTTATCTTTTGTAAAACATGTATTAGAACTTTAAATTTTAATATATGTTGTATTAAGAGTGATGTAATCAACTCTTGAACTATGGTAGTATAGTTGGATGTATCTTGATGAGTATAATGTGTAGGCCAGTGTGACCATTTTTACACATGTATGGGTCTCATGACGTGAGACACGTAGATTTCTGCGGGTTAACGGTGGTCAACGAGACACCTCGGGATAGGGGCGTCACACAAGCACCATGCCAAATAGAACTTTTCAAGTTAATGCATTGGACTTCTGAGAATGGTTGGGTAAACCAAGAAGCACAAACTTCTTTTGTGAGTTTTCTTTAGAAATCTTGTACTTCTTTATTTATTTGACAATTCATGAACTTATTTGTAATTTTAATTACATTCTTATTAACAATTGTTTTCAAATTAGAATTTTGTGATGTTCCTTGATGATTTGCAAATGTTACATAGAAATGCATTACATTAGTTTATTAATTTTTTTATTCTATATATAATTGGAAAAATTTGTAAACATGCTATTGAAATGGATCTAAACCTTCCAAAATTATAGTACTCATAAAGAACATCTTTATAAACATTATGATATGTACTCCAAATATTTAAATTTTCTTTGTCTTTGTAGGAAAGAATGTTAGAGTTGCAAAAGCAACCAGTGGCAGAAGGTGGTCAAGCCTTATCTGAGGCTGATATATGTGTTCAAGTGCTAGGCTCAAGATCTGGATATATTAAAGGCCTAGGTCATGGCCCTAAACCACCCCCATCCTCATCAAGATCTGGACATGCTAAGTCACATCGAGAGATAGAATTGGAAAATGAGCTTAAAGCAGCATGAGAGCTCATCCAAAGTCAAGAGACTCGAATCCAACACCAACAATCCCAAATAGATCAGTTAGCTAGCTTTGTTAGTGAAATGCGTCAGCACATGCACATCCAAAGATCAAGCTCAGGAAGTTCATCTCCTTCACATGATACAACATTCATGGATTCCTAATCACACTTTATGGATATCATAAAACTTGGTTTTATTTTTTGGGGACGTTATCTCTTTTGGCATGTAAGCATATGGTTTTCTTTGTTTTTGGGACATTCATCTCCTTCTCTTCATACCTGACTCATTGATTCCTAGCCACGCTATGGATACCATACCACTTGGTTTTGTGTTTAGGGGAAATTATCTCTTCTTGACATGTATATATAGTTTGCTTTTTGGGCACATTATATCCTTGACATGTATTTATGGTACATTAGATCTTTGCCGATTTTTTGGATGTGATCATATTTTGCATGTGTTAGTTTCACTTTTCTTTTAGTTTTAGAAGTTATTTCATTTTACAAATGTGGATATTAGTCTATACTATTTCTTTATGTTATCATATTTTGTACAGGTGCTAGTCTTCAACTTTTCTTTTACTTTTTGAACACATAATATTTTATAAATGTGGATACTAATTGGTACAATTTGTCCTTATATATGAGTTTTTTAGGTATTTGATGGAATACTATAAATTGTGTGATTAGAACTATGACACATAAGTATTTGATGGAATACTATAAATTATGTGTTAGGAACTATGACACATAATTTACTTATTCATTTGTAATTTTTATTACTAATCCTAATAAATTCAACTACGAGACACGTTTATGCTTTATTATATTTTATAATTTAATTATTGAAAATTTTATTTAATATTTATGATAAGAAAATACAATTATTATTATTATTATTATTATTATTATTATTGTTGTTGGAATTTTTGGATGAGAGAAATAAAATATAAGTGAAAAACAACGTGCAACTCTCATGCTATTTCAAACATTTAAAAATGCCTATAAATAGGCTTACAATAGATAAATCAAAATTAAAATAAACAAACTACCTTTGACCCACTAATTTATCCCATTCACAACTAATTCTCCACATTTATCACATAAATAAAAACTCTCAACAACCGTGGACTCACTCTCACAATTAAATAAAAATAAAAACTTTTTCTAACTAATAGGAACTATTAAGAGACAAATTTTGAATCAGTCTTGACTTTGAATCGACTTCTTAGCACTCTCCCTTGATTTAAAGTTGCAGAAGTTTTTATTTTATTTTTCATGGAGCACTTCTCTCCATATTTTCAAATTTGTGAAGCACTTCTCTTCACCTCATGATGCACGTCTCATCATCTTGTTGATGCACTATCTCATCAACCTTCACTTGGTGTTAGAGCACTTATCTCTAAAAACTCTTCTTGGTGCACTTCTCACCAATTAATTCAAAGAGTTTCTTGACCTCTTCTACCACATTTTAGCATTTCCATTTTTGTTCTACAATTTTTTTGTAAAATGCCCCAAATCTTCTGCACTTGAAGCATTAAGGCTTTCCCTTGTGCTACCATTCTTTCTTTTCATGTCCGGGTTTTTTGCAATGATCACACCGAGAGTCTTTCATTTTCCTTTGACTCTTTAGTACAAATATGCTACATCGACCACTGTTCATTTGCTTCCGCTATAGTTCTTCTTTGATCCACGGCTTGAAGTGCATTGATTAATTCTACAAACTAATTTTGATAGATCCTTAGAGTCTTCAAGAAGAAATTTTAGATTCATACCTTTCAGGCAAACACAAGAAGCTTTCCTGATTTCTGCGAGTAGGAAAATCTTCATAAAGTAATTTGATGCAGTTGACTATGGTCATGAGTTTCTTTGCCATACTCTTTCACACTTTGATTCTTTCATTTGCAGATCTCAAATTCCTTTTGAGATTTAAAATTTGCATCAACTTTGTTTGATTATTACCTTCAAAATCTTCTTTGAGTTTGTCCCATGCTTCTTTTGGCGATTCATAAGTCATTATGCTTGTAAAAACTGCATCTGATACTGCTGCATGTATATAAGTGAGTGTCTTTGGTTTCTTTGCCAATTCTTCTTCATGCTTTTTTAGCTGTGTTAGTATTGGATTTGGTGGAAGAGCAGTAGGATCAGCATCATTCTCAATAACCTCCCACAAACTCAGACCTTTTAGATATGCCTTCATTTTGATAGCCCATATGTGATCATTTTCTGTTGTAAGAGTAGGAGTAGGAGCAGAAAAATTATTCGTTGCCAACAAAATCACTCACAGACCCTTAAGAACTATGGCTCGATACCATGTTGGAATTTTGGATGAAGGCCAAATAGAGTGAAAAACAACGTGCAACTCTCATGCTATTTCAAGCATTTTAAAAATGCCTATAAATAGGCTTACAATAGATAAATCAAAATTAAAATAAACAAACTAACTTTGAAACCATAATTTATCCATTCACAACTAATTCTCCATTTTATCACATAGATAAAAACTCTCAAACAACCGTGGACTCACTCTCACAAATAAATAAAAATAAAAACTTTCCTAACTAATAGGAACTATTAAGAGACAAATTTTGAACTAATCTTCAACTTTGAATCAGTCTTCAACAATTATTATTATTATTATGATTATTATTATTGTTGTTATTATTATTAGTTTTATTATTTGAAAATCAAACTTCATAAATAAAGTTTACTATTTTTATTTTATTATTATTATTATTATATAAAAGCAAAGCTTCTTAAATAAAAGTTTACGATCAAATATATTTAGCAACGAAATTATAATTTTCATTGTTGTATGCATTTAATTTAGCAACAAATTAACTCATAATTGGGAATTTTTCGCAACAAAATTTTAAATATTTAACAACGAAAAATTTTGTCAAAAAATGTTATTGGAGACAATAAAAAATTATGTCTCTATAAGGTATTAGAAACGAAATATTTTATTTGTTGTGAAAACCTTTCGCGACGAGGATAAGGCGACGTCCCTGAAACAAAAATATTTTCATTGCAAAATAGTTTTTGTGAAAATATTAATCCTTTGGCTACAAAATAATTACGTTGCTAATTACCATATTTCTTGTAGTGAGGTTGACTAAATAATAATAATTATCGGGGTAGTCGTATATAAAATATCAATCGGTCGGCCCGATTGATAAACATCGGGTAGTCCATATAAATATCAATCGATCGGTCGGCCCAATTGATATACATCGGAGGGTAGTCCACTAAATATAACATCGGATTTGGTCCATTACTTATATCGGAGGGTTGTCCACAAATATAAACAAATATCTTTGTTGAAAATAATGTTTCTCATACGTGGCTTAGGCAAGTGTGAGGGAGTCGGTGAGGACTCGGGGGATGAGTTGATCAGGTAGACATTCAAGTAGGATCATGCATTTGCTTGAATGTGTGTTTATTTTGGAGCATTGCATATGCACTTAGGTGGAGAGTAGCCCATTTAGGGTGATTCCTTTAACGACGATGCTTCATGTCGAGGATTATATTTTTCAGGTACAGGGAGCGCACGAGGAGACGGCTCATCCTAGAGACCGTTTTAGAAGAAAGCCGGGTTGTGGCTTCGGTTATCATTATGTATACATGTATTAGAATTCTAAAATTTTAATATATGTTGTATAAGAGTCATTTATTAACTCTTGAAACTATTGGATATAGTTGGATATAAATATTGTGATAGTATTGGTTTTATGGGCCCAGAGACGTTTTACTCATGTGATTGATGTTGGGACCGAGGGTTATGTACGAGGTTATGTATCGGGTGCCCGTACAAAGGAAACTCTGCGATTTTAAATGAAATATCGGGTCACGGAGCATTCCACGAAGTGTTCCATGAGTTGTGGTGATCGCAGCGGACCCCCGGGATTTGGGGCGTCACAGCTTGGTATCAGAGCTTAGGTATACGGCTACCTAGGGCTTGAGGGGATTTGGGCTTAGGCCATAGTCTTTGAGGTGTAAGAACATCACCACTAGGTGTGGTTCGATGTTAAGTTTAGGTATGAGATTACCTAGGAAATCACGGGACAAAACTAGGACACTGCATGTGTGTTTTGTGTGTGATCATGTGAATTGATGAATTGAAGTGTGAATGGTATGTATAGCATGTTGCTTGTTATGATGGTTTGTGTACTTAGATAAATAGCAAATAGTGTGTTGGAAAATGGTTGGAGTTTTTCTGATGGGTAAAGGAAGAAGTGAAATAAATTTATTTTTGTTTATTGGATAATGAAATTGAATTTTAATAAATTTGAGGTTGAATATTAGGATTAATGTGAGAAATTGAAGGTTGAGGAAATGTTTGGACAAACTGGTCCAGAAAAAAAAAAAAAAAAAAAAAAAAAGTGAAGAAAATGGTTTTCAAAGGTTTTACAGTGTAAAACTGAAGAAAAAGTGAAGAAAATAAATTTTTATAAGTTTATTTTGGTGTACTGGAGAATGAAAAAAAAAATGGATAAGTATTTTTTTGTGTCTCGATAGCAAATAAATAGAAGAAAAAAAATTGATGAAGTGAAGAAAATCATTTTTCTAAGGTGTTTAGTAGTTTGAAAAAAAAAAAAAAAAATTGAAGAAAATCAAAGAAAATAATTTTTTTATTTATTTGAGTGTTCTGGAAAAAAAAAATTTATGAATATTTTTTGGGTATTTCCAGTAGCTGGAAATAATACTAAAAAAAAAACGAAAAAAAACATTTTTTTTGGTGCAAACTGAATTGGGCTACTGCCCAATTGTATTGTGAGAGAAAATTTGTATTCTGACATGGTAGTGTTGGAGTGCAGTTTTGGCTAAGGAAGTGTATTGCAATATAGCTTGTGGGTAGCAATTGTATTGCAATAGGAGAGCTTAAGGGCTGGAAAATTGTATTGTCTGAGGGTGTATTGCAATGAGGCTTACAAGTGGGTTGAGGTGTATTGCGGGTGTGCATTGTATTGCAATATATGGAGTACGATAGGTTAAAATTGTGATAATACACTTTGTGTGTGTGAACAAAAGGCTACTTGAATGGTTGAATTGTATTGCAATACACCTTAGTGTATTGCAATGAGGCGAAGCTTGAAAGTGCATTCGAGAGTTATGTGCAATACTTGATTATTGCAACTTAAGTGAACAGTAATCTATGAACATTAATCTATGAACATTATTTTATGAACAGTAACCGGTCAACGGTCAACTGTGAATAGTAAAAAAATTTTGAAAACAAATTTTTTTTTTTTGAAAATTTTATTTTATTTTTTGAAAAATAAAATGATACAAAATTTTAGAAAAAAATAAAATTTTCAAAAAATTAAATTTTTGTTGCTAAAAATGTTTTAAATGTGGAATTGATTGCCTTGCATTACCTGTAAATGCGGGGACTTGGTGTATACACTGTATTCTGTGTATGAATAGTGTCTCGGAGCTGCATTTACACCCTTTGAGATACGTAATTAATGTTGCATGTTATGATTGCGCGATTGTTGCGTAGGAAGTATGTGGTGTAATCACGTATAGGAAAGGGTGAATGCTAAGGTTAAGACTATGACCTTAGGGATTTGGATACTAAAATGAACAAGAAACATAATTTTATTGAAATAAATGAATTGAGTGGGTTGAAATTTAGTGCCACTTAGGGAAATGAGCAGTCGGTTCATGGTTGTCAAGTCCCCATTAGTAATTGGCATGTGCATTGCTAGTTGGGGCGAAATGAAAATTAAATGATTCTTGTTGTCGTGGAAATCGTAGATGGTAGTCGAGACGAGGACGTAGAGGGCATCCAGCGGGGCATTGATCGGGCACCACCGGTGATAAGCGGACCTTTGTTAAGGCTGTGGGTATTGCGTGATTGCTGCTCGCCTGGTAGCGTGCGGTGGTCGGGGAGATCCTAGTAACCTCCAGAGGTTTAGGGCGCATCATCCTTCGACATTCACAGGAAGAGGAGATCCGATGGTGGCAGACCATTGGCTCATACAGAACGAGAAGGTGTTAGAGGCTATGGAGATTACCTCTGACACTACTAGGATTAGACTAGCTATGTTCTAGCTAGAGAGTGAGGCCCAAATACGGTGGAGATGGGCAAGGACCTCTAGAGACCTTAAAGGAGCCTACGTTTATGAGTTCTCCCCTAGGGATTAGGGCGAGGATTGGGATGATATGTCGAGGTTGTGAGTTGGAGATCTTGGGGACTCTACTCACAGTGGACCTGAGGATCATGGACATGTCAGAGTTCGATGTCATCCTGGGGATGGATTGGCTGGCGGCTTACGGGATCGTTATCGATTTTGGCGTAGGAGGGTTCACGCCTATGCGCAGGACGGTACTCGTGTAGTATTCCAGGGGGACAAGCATGATATTTTGCCCGAGACCGGTATCTGAGTCCGGGTGGCGAATACGGTTAACGGGTTGGCTGGCGAGCCTTACCACTGGGGGCGAGGAGAGACCAGACTTAGATCTACCTCGAGTAGTGTGCGAATATGTGGATGTTTTTCCAGATGAGCTACATGGACTACCTCCACGGAGGGTTGTAGACTTCGGTATCGAGTTACACCCTGGTATTTCACCCATCTCTATGACTCCGCATAGGATGGCACCAGTTGAGTTGCAGGAACTCAAAGTCCGCTTCTGAGCTATTGGACAAAGGGTTCATTAGGCCGAGAACTTCACCATAGGGCGCTCGGTTCTATTTGCGAAGAAGAAGGGCGAGACCCTTCGGTATGCATTGATTACCAACGAGTTGAACGGGGTTCTGATCGAGAATGTCGGTACCCATTCACGGGGATTGACGATTTTTGATCGAGTTAAGAGGAGCGCGAGTCTGCTACAGATGGAACCATGGCGGTTACCATCGGGTTGAGAGTTAGGGATACAAATATCCTAAGGCGGCGTTTAGGGCGCGCTATGGGCACTTTGAGTTTCTGATTGATGCCCTTTGAATTGGCGAATCGCGACGGCATTCCTTGGACCTCATGCATAGGGTGTTCCAACCTTATATAGATTAGTTTTCGTAGTCTTCGTGGGAGGAGACCGAGATGTCGATCTTCGAGATGTGGTTCTTTGCGATTGGTGCGGGTATTACGAGGAGATTTGAGAATGGGCTGAAGTTGTCCATTCGGGGCAGGATCGAAGGACTTCGCTGCGGGGACATGGACTCCATGGTTGGGGCCCGCCACGACCATAGAGAGAGATCGAGGATTCCGGGCTCGGGATGCGGTGTTGTTGGTAGCAAGAGGAGGATCGGCCTTGCTTGGTTCGGGGAAGAGGCATAAGACCTGCTTCACATGAGTTTCGGGGACCCGGGACGGGTTGGGCATGAGACGGGATGCCCAGAGACGGGGATCGGGCTTTGGACAGCGCGATCCCGATTAGGCGCCAGAATAGGAGAGTATGCGGTTCATTCCTCCGCTCCCCAATGCGGTCGGAGGAACCCGGTTTTAGTTTTGGGTCTTTATCTGAGGCACTCCGGCGGCCTGAGATAGGCGGAGGCGGGAGTGTGGGTCAGTCGGGGGCCCGGTCGGAGTTGCTCGACGGAAGCGTAGTGGACCTTAGGGTGGTAAACATATTGGTTGTTGATGTCAGGCTTGACATGGATGAGTTGACAGCCGTCGGGATGTCAGTAATTGGGACCTTAGCCGGGTTGTCATACCCGACACGACCTTGGATTTGGGCTTAGAGGTTAAGGCCTTTAGAGAAGCTAGGTATAGATGTTCTTCCCTAGGATGTAGGGTGAGAGTTGATATGATAGGTCGGGATTTTTGGTAGAGATCTCCAGTGCTCTTGGTGGACCCTAGGATTGGGTGTCACAGTATGGCATTATTGCGTTCGTGTGCACGGTAACATCGCGTCGAGTCGGGTGTGGGTGTACGATACGGTCATTCACCACTCTTGGTGAGTGTGGGTTGAGTTTGTCTTTAGGACTACGTCCAATGAAGACTCATAGTTCGATTTAGTAAATGAAGAGTAATTAGAGTGTGTTGGGCAAAGCAAAAAGGGGGTCGTTAATCCCCTAAGGTGAGAATCCTGGAGTTAGGGTGTAAGAGACCAGGGAGATATCCCGAATTTCTGTGTGAATGTAAGAACGGGGAGTGTGGCCAGAAGGATTCATGTGTCGAGATGAAAGCACAAGGAGTCGAGGTTATCACGTAGACTTAGAGTTGAGTGATAGGGTGACGGGAGTGACTTCGAGGTTGGAGTACCTTTGGAAATTGCATTGGTATTTGGTAAGCCGACGAGGGCTCGGAATATGGATGTCGTCGATGGATTAGGTTGACGGTCCATTGGTTAGCCGACAATTGTGACAAGGAAGGTCGAGCGTTTACACACAAAGTAAGGGTTGTATAGAGTTACCACGTTATTGTGGATTATATGCAGTGTTAGAGGACATGGCTAGCGACATAATCTGCTGGGTCATAAGGGTAGAGAGACATTTACACTTATGAGTGGAATTCGCCTACAGCAATGGATTATCGGTGAATTATCTGATTGGCACCATATGAGGCATTGTATGGGAGGCCATGTAGATCACCGTTATGTTGGACAGAGGTGGGAGAGAGCTCCATCAGTCTTTGTCGTTAAGACACCTCGGAGAAGGTAGGCGATGCGACGACATCTTCTCACGGCTGGCGGTGCGAAGAGTTATGCGGATGCGACGTGACCACTTAGAGTCCGAGGTTGGGGATCGCGTCTTCTGCTTAAGAGTGATGCCTAAGAGAGGTGGTCGGGTTTGGCAAACATGGGAAGCTATCGCCAGAGATTCATTGGGCCTTTCAGAGTACTCGAGGGGGTAGGCAGCTGCGTGCCGGTTGGCTTTTCTTGCCCGACATGACGGGTGTCACTTGAGGTATTTCGTCTCGATGCTTTCCGGGAAGTATACTCGAGATCCGACTCATGTGGTGGATTGAGAGGATAGATGAGGTTGACAACGATGCGGACCTTCGAGTGGGACGGTGTGCATTTTGATCAGCGTGACGGGTTTTGCGACGCAAGACCGCTTCGAGTTGTGAGTGGCGGCACTATCAAGTGGAGGAGTCAACGTGGGAACGCGAGGACATGATGCGGGCCACCTATCCCTTCTTGTTTAGGGATGACGGTACATAGTTTAGTCGTTTAATGTTTAAATGATGAATTTACATGCATAGTAGAGTACACGTTGCATATGCATGTGAGTGATTGTGATTGTCCAGAATTTCGGGACGAAATTCCTTTAGGAAGGGGAGAATGTAGACCGAAATTTCCGATTTACGGAAAAATAGCGAATGTGTTTGATTGAAAATCAAATTTTATTCTCAGTCGGATGACGAAGCAGTTTCACCGTTGGAATCGTCTCATGAAATCTAGCTAGCATCAAATTTTATCGAATTCCCAGAACAATCCGGAGTTGCTTGCGTTTTGAAACATCGCATTTAGGTCTTGGTAAAAAGCGATGATGATGTGAAAAGTGCATCCTCTTACATACTCATGTGCCATAAATGGCATGAGTAGAGAAATGATGAAATGGGCCAGTGAGATAGTCTTGGGAAGTAACAAAAGCAGGAAGAAGGGACATAATGGTCATTATTTAAATTCTTAAGTTAGAAAAGACAAATTAGTGAGCAGTGATTGTCTCCTTCAGAGTGAAAAGAGCGCCAAATGTGGGAGGAGGAGAAGTTCTGAGTGGGTTCTTGATTGGGTTTTAGTGAGAGAACATCCACCTTCACCCTCTGGAATTGTAGCCCGATCGATCGTCGGGGGTCGTCGGGACCGAGAAGGAAAGGTACTCTGCGCATCGAGACCTATGAGTGGGCACTTAGATTTTAGAGTTTTGAGCTCAAACTACGTGAGGTAGAGGTTTCATCTACTTGAGTTTACACTTTATTTAAGTGTTATATGATGTTAGGTTGGTTTGAGACCTTGAGCGGCGTTTGTCGGTCCCAAAACTTGGGACAGGTATTAAATTTTTGGGACATTTCTTGGTCCAGTCGAAGTGGATGTTGGGGACTAGTTGGGTATTTGTATGATAATTTATGGAATAAATCAGCATATTTAGTTTGTATGAGGCCGGAAGTAAACGTGTAGGTCGGAGTTCTAAAGTGAGCCGATGATTAGTGATTTGGGAACGGTAACCGAGGTTTCTTGTTCATAGGAATAGTGTTCCGCAAAATATTTTGTGAAAATGTTGGTGAGTAATTCAAATCGAATTGCTCGTGTTTGATCTTAGTGAGTGGGCACAATATTGAATGTAATGGAATGTGAAATTACATAACATGTTTGTGTGATTTAAATTATGTGAATACATGCATGATTATATGTTTTGCATGTGTTATAGAATTGTATTGGAATTGGCATCATGCATTCCATATGCGCTGGGGCACCCTAGAACGATAGGAGTGAGTGCATGAGGTGATTCTCGAGAGAATAGTTTCGGAGGGTTGACTAAATAATAATAATTATCGGAGGGTAGTCCATATAAAATATCAATCGTCGAGGTCGTAGTGATATACATCGGAGGGAGTAGTCCACTAAATATAACATCAGTTTGGTCCACTACTTATACTTCGGAGGGTTGTCCCTGAAATATAAACAAATATCTTTGTTGAAAATAATGGTTAAATATGTGGCTTAGGCAAGTGTGAAATTCGGTGAGGACTCGGGGGATGGAGTTGTCAGGTAGACATTAGTAGAGGATCATGCATTTGCTTGAATGTGTGTTTATTTGGAGCATTGCATATGCACTTAGAGTGGAAGTAGCCCATTGGGGTGATTCCACTCTTGGCGATAGCTCACCTGTCGAGGATTATATTTTTCAGGTACGGGAGCACACGGGAGGCGGTCATCCCAGAAGTTTTTAGAAGGTTTGAGGTTGTGGCCGGTTATCATTAATAACTTATACATGTATTAGAATTCTAAAATTTTAATATATGTTGTATAAGATCCCATTTATTAACTCTTGAAACTATTGAATATAGTTGGATATAAATATTGTGATGAGTATTGGTTTATGGAGCCCCAAGAGGCCGTTTTACTCATGTGATTGATGTTAGACGAGGTTATGTACGAGGTTATGTATCACGGTGAAGCTCATTACCAAAGGAGACTCTGCTTGGGTTTTCTTATGAGAAATGTCGGGTCACGAGCATTTCACTAGTATTTCAGGAGTTTACGGTGATCGTGGGCCGGGATTTGGGTAAATCACGGTTCGAATTTCGACTCGTTTAACTTAATAAATGAGTTCAAGCGAGCTTTTAGCAAAGTCGAGCGCCCGGCGGCTACGCGAAATGCTTCGGCTTAGTTTACAGCTTCATTTTAATAAAATGTTTATATAAAATAGCGACATACAACTAAATTAAAAAGATAAAACCTGATAAAAGTTTAATTAAGCGATTTAAGTTGAAGTTAAAATATTCATCATGTTCATTTATAGGAAAAATTTGTTGGGCATCAGTCTTCTCCGTATTCCACGAGCTTGGTTCATGAGGCTGTTCCGACTGTTCAGGCACAGTTAACGAGCTTGCTTTCGAGAGCACATTCACGAGCTGTTCACGGTGTGAGCGAGTTTGAGGGTGTTCAAGTTTGGCTTGTTTAACTTATGAGCTTCAAAATAATTTTCGAACCGGCTCAAGGTTAACTTAATAAGCGAGTTGAAGGCGAGCTTTAGCGAGTCGAACTCGAGCAACTGCGAGTAAATCGACTCGGTTATAGCCACCGGAAAGACAGCTTTATTTTTATATTTTATTTATCATTTATCTTTTATTTTATCGCATCTTTATCTGTTAGTTATTCCATGTTGCACGTTCTCAATTTTCTATTTATATTTATACCGCTTTAGATGATCAATAACGGATATGCAAATTTTGAGTAAATTCCTGATCAACAATTTTGCCACTTTCCCAAGCTTAGCTTGGTTTTATCAAACCATGTGCTAGTTATAGACTTACGTGTGGAAATTTATTATAGAGTTTATAGTACAAGGGTAGTAAAGAAGATGAAAGTGTGAAAGTGGTTGTCAATTTTTTCAAAAAGCTAGTAGGCATGGAGAGGTTGGGAGCTATATTGCTAGGTGTATAATAGGTGTATGGTGGATGCACTACAAGGAAAATGTCGAACAATGATGTTTTTAATGCGTCATGAAATGTGATCGATGATGCTTGTTTAAAGTGTCATCAATGCGACTGTCATTATATGTATTAACCAATAATGACGCTTCTAAGAAGCATCATCTTTGACAAAGGAACACCATCTTTGGACGATGTTGACAATGACACCCATAAAAAGTGTCATTGTTGAACATTTTATATTAAAAAATAATATTTATATTTTGTTATTAAAATAATAATTTCCTATATAATTAAATAAAAATAAAGCCTCAAAATTAAATTGAATTCATTGATAAAAATATCTTCAAATATTAATGTATAATAACATAATCCAAATAATCAACGTAAGTACTTAAAATATAATAATTACATACAAATTTATTTCATTGTGTTAAGATATTTCAATAACAAGAATTTTAAACATTTCAAACAAATTAAAGAACAAGTATTAAACTGACAACTCTAAAAAAGCTATATTTTACAAGAATAATTTCCACTTCCGACAACTTTGTGATATAATAATCATAGTTCTCAGTATCACCCTTTTGACGCAATAGTTTTCTTCTTTCCAGCAAGTCACATTTCAATGAGCTTAACTTCAAGGTCGGAAATTCCAACATCGATGATGAAGCGGGCATGAAAGGTGGAATCAACGAGCCCGAACAAAAGTCATCAACGGACCAAAGCGAGTCTCTCATGAACTGTGACATGAAGAAATAGAAAATTGCGAAGACATCCTCACGTATAACTTGCACACATTGACAAAATAAAAAAATAAAAATATATATGTTTTGTACCAAGTAGATAAGAACAAGGGTTTTATTTTGTGTTGACAATTGTGACACATTCTTTTAATAGCCAAACAAAAATTTATCTAAAAGCATCTAACAAAATGAACCTTATAACAACAGGGACATGGATAATAAATAAATACAAGGAAGATAAATGAACTTGTGTACCAAATCTTTATGTCGGAGAGCATCAAAATTTATTTACAGTATTACCTTGGAGATTTAGATGAAGGCATTTCCGCAAGAGATGAGCTTGAACAATGCTAAATTTGCAAAAGCATTGTTTTTTCCTTATTGCACTAAATATGTGGGCCTAAAGAGTAAAGTAGAGTAGCCAAATAGGGCTGCCAGTAGAAGTTCCAGAATTCAGAAAAGCAAACAAAACTAACATAGAAGAGCAACCATGCTTTTTTAGCCTATCCCCGAACAAAAAGGTTAGATACTTTGTTGAGCAAATTGTCCTTTAAAGTAGAAACTAGGGAGATCTTTTTTAGTAAGAAAAATATTAAGGCTATCAGTGACTGGATTACTTCTAACTAACAAAATCTTCACAAGGTAACAACTTGAACAAGAACAAATTATTAAGAAGTATTCTGTAAAACCAAAGAATTTCACCAAGTAGCCAAGATGAGAGTATTAGGATGAATGAGTGGAAAATATAGGGTATTAAAGTCAACCCTTAATTAAAATCACATATAGCAAGCCTACTAGGAAAATAGAAAACGAGATAACCTAACTAATCACCATTGTGGGACATGTATAGGGATGACTACAAAAACAGCAAAGTGATGGGCTGGTGGCACCATAAGGCTCCAAAAGATAAAATATGGAAGCCCATGGCACAACTAGCATGAGTTATCATAAGTAAAATACTTTATTATTTAAATGATTTCAAGGAAAATGCTTTCCTATTACTTATTTTTCGGTTGGATAGATTTTAATAGTTTTTTAAAGTAGAAGGTGGGCTAAATCTTGAGACATGAGATTTTGAAAAACTCTTGATTGTAGGGAAGCTGAGCCTTTGTAAAAAATCTTGCACTCAATCAGAGGCTTTTGGTTGTCTTTAGTTAGCACTAAGATGTTGAATAAGTAAAAATCATGCAAACAGTACCATTTAACTAAAAATGAAACATAAGAATTTAGAATAGGTCTCAAAAAAAAATGAAATATAAACAATTACATTCCTCACTCTTCATTTTGGTTTAGAAATGTTCCATTTTCATGTTCTTTTCAGATATTGAAAGCGGTTGTTAGAGAATCAATGGTTAGTATTAACAACAAGTGAACCCAATTGTTGATAGAGAATGGAGATGAATATAATAAGAAAAAAAACAAGGAAATAGAGGAGGGAAGAAGGCTTGTTCTTGGGATTGGCGAGCGGGAGTGTATGTGCATTATTCTATCTTGGCAAATAGGGCTTAGTTTGTAGTGCTTGAAGTAAAAATGATAAAAATAGAATATACATTTTGGCTTGATTGAGTATTTCTGATTGTTTGTGACTATCTCATCATTTTCCTGTAGTGGAGGGAGATAAAGCCAGATTATCTCATCATTCTACATGGTGTTAGTTTTTCATTTCACAACTCATAAACTCACCACCCATATCCCCAAAGACATTTATTTGGGATGTTGTTTTTCTTCTGTTTTGTTTTCTCTTTGTCACAAATGATGAACTGAGTTGTAGTACATTCCTTTTCCCCACCTTTCATAGAAATTGAGCTACAAAAATAGAAGAAATCAATAATCTAATATAAGGATTCACACCTAAGTTAGACTGGAAGAAAAATGCATCAACACTCATCCTACAAAGCCACCCTATCCACCTCGGCAAACCCAGAAAAAAAAAACCCCCAAAACCTTCCGTTTCAGATATTCATTCATTAAAAAATCAAAATTGAAACCACACCCATAACTGTCCACTACCTACACACCCAATAAAAAATTGCAGAAGCCTAAAGAACCACTGTATCCACTCCTCCAAAAAAAAATCACACAAACCTCTGGTTCAAAAACTTATTCACAACGAAAATCTAAAAGTTGAAACCGAACCCACACCCTCATACTGATAAATAGAACCCACGAAATTAATTCAAGAAAAATATGCAAACCATACCAAAGAATAAAACTTTAATGTATTAGATTACCAAGATGAATCTCATGGGCACATTGCGACAGCCCTCGATTTCTCTCCATTTTTAGATAGCGAATCAAAGCTGGTCAGTAGGAAAGGAAGAGAACTTCACCATGGGAAGTCAGTTCCACACAACCAATACCGTCTTCATCCATATATGCAAACAAAATCCCTTGAATTGAACAAGCAAAATAAAAGAAAAGAAAAAGAAACTGACTCGTGGGTGGAACGAAGAGAGGAGAGTGAAGACGGCGTAGTTGGTGGGGGAATTTGAGAGGTGAATCTTGACCTCAACCTCCATTATGGATGAGGTTAGGGTTAGGCTTGAGGTTCAAGAGGAGAGGCCATCATGTTGGTCTTTGGCACAAACATCTCTGGCACGAATCTTACAAGGGTTTTGATATTTTAAATCTATATATATACTATGATGCTTAAAAATAAGCGTCAATACTTTTAAACATGTAGTTGATGGCGGCTTATAGAGGTGTCATAGAAAAGGAACGTCATTGTTCTGATATACCTACCCAAGTAATGACATTTTTTTAGAAGCATCATTAATTGAGCGTCATTTTTTTAGTTTTTTGTAGAAGTGATGTGTCGTTTGGTGGGTGTGTTGGAGTGTCTTTTCCAATGCAAAATCTGGTTTAGTCATTGTGAGATTTTTTTTTATTTTAAAAATTTTAAACGATGTCTCCGTCAGAATAATCTGGCCCTTATTATTTCACTTTGTGAAGTTTGTTGATATGGATTCAATATAATCCTTTTGTCATCACCATTTTCTATTTTAATTTTTTTAAATTCAAAGACTCAAAACATAGTTAAATTTTATTTTTTTATTTCATGTAGATAAATAAATAAATAAAAACCAAGATAATGTTTATTTTTATTTATTTTTATTTATTTACTTTGTATATTACATTATAATATTTTGTTATGAATTCGATCTCAGAACGTCCACCTCACCCTATTAAATGATCAACTCTTTTAAAAGTTAAAGCTTGTAGGATTTTAATTTAATATGAATATCATAGCTTCACACCTTTTCTCACGTGTATGCGGCCTCATACATGTGCATATCATAGCTTCACACCCCCCTCACGTGTATACGACCTCATACCTGCACACGTGAAGAGTCAGAGTCACTATGATTCTAACATCTAGCCGGATCTGATACCACTTGTTGGAAAACCTCATGAACTCGTCCTCTATCCATATTGGTATGATATATCCACTTTGGGTCTAAGTCCTTATGGTTTTGTTTTTGGTCTTCTCCCAGTGGGCAAGAAGGGTAAATTTTACGAAAATGGTAAGCAGTAATTTCGGTAAAAATCCGAAATTTTTCTAGATCTCGAATATTCAAGCGGACTTCACCGTTGGGATCGTCTCATAAAAAATCTAGCTCTGCACATTGAATTTCGCGAATTAGAGGCTGGTCGAATTTCACGTTTCGAGGCAGAGTATCAGTTGCCATAAAGCGGGTTTGAGAGACATGTGATGTAGAATCACCTAATACATGTACTCATGTGACATATGTCTCAGATTAGAGATGATGGAAATGGACGAAGTAGTTAAGCGATGTCCAAAAATCAAGAAAAAGGGACACAAATGGAATTATAGGAATTGTTAATTGAATAAGGACAAAACATAAATAGTTGTCTTCTCAAATGGGAAAGAGCAAAAAGGGGCAGTGGCTGAACAAATGTGCAGCAGGCGTGAGATGTGATTTTTAGAGAGAGAAGGAGCTCCTTCTCCGTTCTAATGATCATTCGGACCGGAAGTCGGTTCTCGACGGAGCAAAATGTAAAGTTGTTCTGTGGCCGAGAGACTGCAGCGTGGACACCCGATTTGGTGGAGTTCCGACAACTCCAAGAGGTAGGGATTTTTCCTACTTGTGTTAATCTTTGGCTAAGAGCCATGTAAATGGTTATGAATGTTCTGAGGCTTGTTTTAGCCGTAAATTCGATCTCAAAATCTTTGAACCGAGTGGAGAAAATTCCTATTTGTGTGGCCGTGAACAGTGCCACCTGAGGGTTTCACTGTTCATGTAAATAGTAATGTGAATATTTTTGTGTGAATTTTTATGATGTTGAGTGATTCAAAATGAATTGCTTATGTTTGTTAATTAGCCCATGTGAGCTAATTTTGGTGTATTGATGGTGAAAATTTGCATAACATGATTTATGTGATTTAATTATGTTAATATATATGCATGAATATATTAGCATGAATGTTTTGGGATTGGCATCGCCCATTCCATATGCCTTTGGGCACCCTAGAATATTAGGAGTGAGTGCATGACATGAAATAAAAGCAAAATGAAATGTTTGTGAAAGGAATTTCAAGGAGGATTTTCCGAAGAATTGCCTTGGAGGGCGTCAGCCAGTCACTTGGATGAGGACCGCGACTATTTCGGAGGATTATCAAACGAATTTGCCTCGAAGGGTGATCAATATTTTTACCGAAACTAGGTAGTAAGTTTTCGAGAACAAAAAGATTTTGTTTTGAAAACGGGATATTTTTACTCGCATTCGGCTTAGGCATATGTGAGGGAGTCGGTGTGGACTCGAGACATGGGTTTGGGCATGTAGACATTCGAGTAGGTTCATGAAATTACTTGAATGTGATTGTTTGTCATGCATGTGCACTTAGGTGGGGATTAACCCATATAGAAAATTATCTCTACTAGGTTTTGCTCACCCTGTCGAGGGATCATCATTTCAGGTACAGGGAGTGTGCACGAGGACGGTGCTCACTAGAGGCCGCATTTAGAAGAAAGCCGGACTGTGGCTTTGGCATTTTATTTTGTATAACATGTATTAAAATTGTAAATTTTGATATATGTTTGGTACAGAGTAAATTATTAACTCTTGAACTATTGTATATAGTTGATGTATTTTGTGAGTATCGATGCAGGGGCCCAAGTGGCCATTATTTTACTCGCATGTGGACCTTGTGTGGTCATTGTAAACTTGTTGGGACAGGTTTGTACGCCCAGGTAGAGGCTGCCGTACAAGCAGGAACTCTGCCGTACTCATGAGTGGTGTCGGGTTACCCGACATCCATGACTATTCCGCGGGATGACGGGTTGTTAACGGGACCCCCGATTTTAGGGCGTCACAGAAAGGCTTCATATAAATTAGATGTTATCTATACTTATAAACTTATAAGCCTTTCAATTTCTAACCGATGTGGGACATTATGAGACTTTGGGCACCATGATCCTCCCTCGAAAACCAAGATTTCCTTGACTACATTAGGGCACACACCTTACGTGAAATACCATCTGTTAGGGGGCCCACCACATCATTTTATTCATTTTAAACCCACACAATTAAGCCTTAACCAGGTTCTAATACCATTTGTAATGACTCAATCTAATCATATAGATATTTTCATCTTTAAACCTAAAAGGCCTTCACGACTTTAAAACGCATCTATTAGGTTGAGAGGAGCCCATGACTTTAATCATACAAGATTTAGCTATTAGAAGAGTCGATCATTTAATACGGTATCTCACACCCTTTTATCACTTTAGCCGTATCTTAGGAGGACATCACTTTTTATTCTTAAAAAATGCTAAAAATATTTTTAAAATAATTTTCTACATTTAATTATGTCGGTTATAAAGAAAATAAAATATAACAAATGTAAGATTTAGAAAAATTATATATTTTTAAATTATTTCATCATTTTATTAATACGTTCAGATAAATAAACTAGTTTAAAATGGTGATAAAAATTTATCCTTTAACTCTATTCTTATATTTTCTTTTTCTTTTCTCTTCATCCTATTTTCCTTATCTTTTTTTTTTTTTTTTTGTATTTTCATAAAAAATTTGATAGCTAAATATGGTATTGATATTTTAAATTCTTTTGAGAAAAAACAATTATTTTATAAAATGTTTTTTTAAAGGAGAAATCCTTTTCTCTCTCCGTTTCTCTCTCACTATGTCTGATTCTCTCTTTTCTAACATTTATTTGACTTTTCTTCCTTCTTTTCTCTTTTTTTGTTTTTTTGTTTTTTTTTAAGTTTGGATACATAGCTCACATTGCGCCATATATCCATCTCATTCGAGTCCGTTTATGTCCCGAAACAATTTAGTTATTTTGATTGATTTATTTTAAATGAGCTTGCTTCGATTTCACGACTTCAGATTTTGAAAAAAATCACGTCGCTAGTATTGATATTTTATACGTCAGAGAAAATCGTAAAAATATTACGTCTCGAGTCGACGAAACTTTGCAGGTCAACTGGATTTCATGAGATGAATCCAGCAGCCTTGCTTGATCCATTTCATCGTTGAGATCTAGAAAAAAATTTAGGCTTTCTGAGATTATTTTGATAATAATAATAATAATAATAATAATAATAATAATAATTATTATTATTATTATTATTAATATTATTATTATTATTATTATTATTATTATTATTACTATTATTATTATTTTTACTATTTTTCACGAAAATTACTAATTTTTCGGGTTTTGATTTTGTATTTCTCTCATAAATTTTTGATTTTTTTGTATTTCTCATAAAAAAATTTGATAGCTAAATATGGTATTGATATTATAAGACTCGAGAAAATTAATTTTACGAAAAAGGGCAAAATCGTAATTTCGTTAAAAATCACAGAATTTTAGATACGGATGATGAAGCAGTTTATGGGTTGGAATCGTGCCATAAATCTAGCTTCAAGTCGAATTTACGTCAAATTTCGTCAAAATTCAAGGCAGTTGGAATTTGCGTTTTGAGCAGAGTATCGGGGTGTTGTAAAAACGACATGTGATGTGACAAAGTCACCTATAACATGTACTCATGTGACCTAAGTTGCATGAGTAGAGAATGATAAATGGACGGCGAAGATTGTGCCACGTGTCGAAATCGAGAGAAGGAACACAAAAATAGAATTATGGAAATTTTTTAAATGATAATAAGACAAAAATCCAAATGAGTGTCATCTCCTACGCTGGTGAGAGCCAAAAACGTGAAGGGGGAAAGAAAAGGATGCAATGGCTGGATATTTTTCATTTTTAGAGAGAGAAGGTGCTCCTGCAAGTTAAAAAATTGAAACACTGCCTAATGCCATTGATGCTAGATTAGTTCCATGCATGATTAAGTGGATGGTTAGTTGAAGTCTCCTGGTATTCAATCTTTTTGTTCCACCTTTAGCTAGCCACGCACCCTATGCACATCGGTTTCTGTAATGCTTTGGCTTGCATAACTCCCTTACCGTGCAAACCTACCCTAGTTTCATTGACCACTGTAAATGGTTAAGTTTCCCAGAGAAAAGAAGGCGATGAAGTCTTTGCAAAAAGAAAAGAAAAAGACAAAGAAAAGAAAAAGAAAAGATAAGATAAGAAAGGAAATCGCGACACTTTACCTTGAAACCGAGCACGATCCGAAGGGGTTTGCGATGGTCTTTAAAACGTGCCACTAAACGGCCCCGGTTGGGAGCCCTTTGGAAGCTTAGTGCTCGCTACATGGGTGGATGGGTGAGGTTTAGTGAGTTGTAGGTGCTGGAATTTAAAATTCATTCGGAGTCTAGGGTGAAACCCGAGGAGTTAGTGGTCGAAAGATCCTCATGACTTGATGCCCTAAGCCTTAGTTGATTGGGAGTCATCGGTGGACCCCCGTTACACGGACTTTGGTGAGGTCGATTTCTCAGCAATGCATCCTACAATACAAAAAGAAATATGAAATAAGAGTGGAACAGATTTATTGGGTTGTTCGATGTGCTAGGACTTAGCGGTGGCTTGGTTGGGGGGGAGGCAGGTTTAAGCGAGGTTATTATTTGGCTTGATCACATAAACATAGATTTTGGTGGAAGTTTGGTCGATTCATGGGATGGATACTCTTCACGAGCGGTCTTGTATGGCATTTATTCTCCCAAGCTGGTTGTTGTGCAGGGTTTCAATCATTCACACGAGGAGTGGGCATTACTTATCCATACGCTTTGAAAAATACAATTCCTTTTGCATGAGCATAACACATGCGCTCTTCCTTCTTTTGTCATTGCTAAGGAATTTAGCAATGTGTCGGTCAGGGAGTGATTAGTGCCCAAAATAGTGCTGTTTTGAGCCACTGTTCATTGCAGGTTTGAGCACTTTTTGTGTACTAATCAGCAAATAACCTAATTGATACACTAAGGTCAGAAAGCTATACTCGCAGTCATATTTGTGGATATTTTGTAACGCGAAACCCGATTACCATTATCTTAAGTCGATTCAAATCACGAAGGGCACAGGGCGAACTTCGAGAAATTTGCATGTACAAATCATAAGGCAATTAGATAAATATAGAAGGAGTGAGCATTGCGGAGATTTTTTTTTGCAATGTTGCGATTTTGCAACTTCTTGGGAATTTCACGGGTTGCGAGAATTTCGTGGCACCTTACATTTCTTCAATGTTGACCGCACGGCCTTTTTATGGTTTTGTACCAAAATTGCCCTCGATGTAATTTTGTTGTTTCGCCACTTTTTGTAATTTCCGCCCAACTCCTAAGTAGTATATAAGCCTCAGTCAAGCTGCTAAAAGCAGTCAATCCATCAATCTGATAAAATTAGGCGCCCAGCTTTCGGCTCCGTCGGTGTGACTTTCTCTCATTTTCTCTCCCTTTCTCATTTTCTCACACATGAAACACCCATGAGGATGACAACTCAGGGATGGCAGCTAAACCCCTCATCTTTGAAGAGGAGGGCAGTGGAATTAAAGTTTTCAGGAGTAAAACTTTGTCCTCCTACATTGCCCAGTATGACATTTTATTATCATTTATGTTTCTACATCTCACGTTAGGTTTTGAATCCTGTGATGCTTTGCAGGTGGCCAATACTTGGCAAGCTTTCAAGGCTGGAGTGGATACTTATTGCTATATCCACTGATGCTCACTTGAATTGCCATTATTTTCTCACGCAGAAGTTATATCCAAAGGGCGATTTAGCTGTGGCTATTAATAGTTAATAAATGTTGTATACTAAGAGAAAAACTTTTAGGGTTCAGTCTTTATGGCTAAACATAGATCCGGTTCGGGAAATGACTATAGGTCATCCTCCCCAAAGTGAGAAAAAAGACCCAAGGACATTACAGTTGCCTTAGAACCCTAAGCCTAGTGGCCGAAACTTCAAGGAGTTCTTTTTCACTTTATTTCTCTACAGTTATGGTTTTTCAAGCCATCAACCTCACTGTTTTTACAAGAAACCCCAAATCAAAAGTGGAAACGCCATTTTTAGTCAACTGTGACTCATTTCGCATGAAAGGCCCATCCACTGAGAGTTCGACCTAGACCACTATCTTTACTTGCCGAGTAGCTTTGCTATGGTAGTAAGGAATCCTAAGATATAAGTATTGTTGATTCCGAGTACTCTTGTAGCAGCAGTAGGCTTAAAGTCATCTATTTTTAGTCCATTTTCTGTTCTATTTTCATCTAGAAATGAATAATTAATATCTGAGAAATATGAAGAAACTTCATAGAATTGTTATTAGCGGAAGAGAGAAAGAAAGTAGAAAAATCTGACGTAAGTGGAAGAAAAGTGCGGTCGAATAGCGAGCAAAAATAAAAAATGGCTGATTCATTGTTGCAGTTTGGGGTTGACAGTCAAATTAAAGGTCGTGACACCAAAAGAATTAAAGGAATTTGATGCGGGTATGACCGGTAAGTACCAAATCAAGCGGCTGAAGGGTGTCGGGGCTAAGAGAGCGGCGTCGCGGCGACGTCCCGAGGTCGCGACAACAATTGATGTCGTGAGCGGGGATAGAAGGTCGCGCGACAATGAAGCATCTTTTAAGATTTATGAGAGGTTTGGACTGATGAAGCTGCCGGCACTTAAGTTGTTGTCGCGACGTGAGATTGATGTCGCGACATTGATATCCTGACAAGAGGTTGAAGTCACGACATCAAGAACCATCCAAAAGAGAAGGCGTAAGCCTGTGGTGATGTCACGACATGAGATCGAAGTCGCGACACAGACACCTTTCAGTTGAAGAGGTGAAGTTTCATGAAGTGAGGTCCGCGACGGCGGCTTCAGTCGTGACATCGGAAGCGACGGTCGAAAGCCTCAGAGAACTAAGCTGATGTCGCGACATGAGATTGAAATCGCGACATCGAGAGCGACCAGATCAATGATCGCGAGCCTTAAAGGAGATGTCCGCGGCCAAAGATATTGATGTCCGCGACAACATGAGCAACTAGTTGTGAAGGATCAACGGTTAACCTCATGGGCAGGGGACCTCGGCACTCAATGGATATAGAAACATTTGCCAAGCGATCAAATAAAATCCATGGGCCCGAACCCGCTACAATTCTTAACATATCTTTACCAGAAAATAATGCAGGCGAAGTGATAAATTTTTTTCTTTTTCATTTTCAAACACTTGGATTTTTCATAAAAATTGGCCAGAGTTTCCTCTGTTTTTCGGACTTTCCCAAATTTACAAAACCTGCGAAAACATTTAAAAACACTTCTAATCTTTGATCCTCGGCTTCGACTTCGTTTTAGGACTCCTCGTCATGACCAATCGGAAACCTGATATATACACATATACATTTATTCACTTCAAATCATCAAAACATTCAAAACTTCTTCCAATTACATGCCGCAGTTTATAAAAAGATTGGGCTACGAGCCGGACTTAAACCGACCGCCTAAGTAGTTCATTTTCAAAATATATATCCATATATGCATATATACATGACAAATTATTCAACCTATAAAATATGCAAATTATATATACAATGCAGTTCACATGCGTCGTCTCCTCGATGGCTCGACTCACTGCACAGGAGGATACTCTACCGGCTCACCTTTCTCGGAACCTGAAAATGTTTTTGAAACATACGGAAAAGAATGAGCTAAAGGAGCCCAGTGAGTGTACATTTTCATTAAGATAACATTTTCAGTATATACCAAAATAATACATACTTATACAATTAAAATCCATTTATACCTTAAACATTTATGCCTTAAACTTTCTTTCCAATAAATACTTATACCATTAAATCAATTTGCTTTAAACATTTATGCCTTAAACTTTCTTTCAATAAATACTTATACATTTAAAATCAATTTATGCTTTAAACATTTATGCCTTAAACTTTCTTTCAATAAATACTTATACATTTAAAATCCATTTATGCCTTAAACTTTCTTTTCAAAGTAATACCTACTTATACAATTAAAAATCAATTTATGCATAACATTTATGCAGTAAACTTTCTTTCTTTATTTCTTTCTTTACGATGGAACCCCGGGGGAATAAACACACGAGCAGTTTAAGTGCGCGGTGAGACGGAGTCACATTCGATCCATAACCCTTCGCTGGAGAAACTCACGCTTTGCATAGGAGTTCAGTCATGCTGCCTTCACTCGCGTGTAGGATATTACTCTGCTTGCCCTTCCATTTCACCCTTTCGATTTAACCTATAACTTTACCCCCTAAATCCTTTACGCTTAAGGTACCTCCCAGTGAATGTCGGTCATACTTGATCATATGGGGTTAGGGTAACCATCATTAAAAACATTTATCCAAAATTGAGTTTATAAATCATTTAAATCATTTACTTTATCAATTAAAACACATATGCATTCTTTACACATTTTTTTTTTTAAGCTTTCATAATACCTAAGACATATGCATACATATTTCATATGCATATAAATATATAGTGATCAAAGAGATAAAACATTTCCTTAACATATGCATACATATTTCATATACATATAAATATATGATGCAAGATAAAACATTTCCATATGCCTTAGCATTTACATAAACATTTCCATTAAACTTTCAGTTGCATTCTTTCATTCACTTTTAAAGCTCAATTTTCAAAATATCATTTCACTCAGGTTACATTCGGTCCCGCTTGTATCATTAGAATTTACGTTTCCGTCCAGGTAGTCCTTTTCACCTTTTTCAAAAAACCACAACTATACATTAATCATAACTTCCATTTAATCCACCATACACATTCATTTAAACCAAATGAACAAATTACCATAACCACTAAAAACCCATTCATTTTGTAACCTTTTAGCAATACTCTATAGACTTTTGACCCCAAAATTATTCAAAAGTCTTCAAAATTGAAACTCTCAGATCAGTCCTTTATATATCCAATAACATCTCTTTAAATTTTCAATTTTAAAATTTACTTCTCTCAGGCTAAACCACATAACCGCAATCTACCGCCTGTGGATGACAGTTTGTGAAGGCAGAATCTCACGCATAGCTTGACTTTGAAACATTTTCTGGGAACTTTAGGGTTACAATTTATGCGCACTTCCTTCAGATAAATTTTTCCCCTGAAGTCTATTTTGGGAATTTTGAATCACTCAAATCGGATAAGAAATGAGCAAGTTATGGTAAAAAATATGGCCCAGTCGAAACGAGAGAAAGCGAGCATTTCTGTCTTAGAACCGGACAGTGAAGCACATATGGTCCTACTTTGGAAGCAAATTTTTTAGGCCACTTAGGATCAGAATTTGCGATACCTTCTTCTTAATTTTGTTCTCCTTCAAGTCTATTTTGCATGGCCACTTAAATCACTCCGTCGGATCAAATTGAGCAAGTTAACCCCGAAAACAAAATCTAGTGGTCAAAGCGAGGAAAACGGGACATTTCTGTGTGCCGAGGCTGCTACTTAAAAATTGACCAAAATGTGTTTCTCTCTTCCATTTTCTTTCATAGCAAGCCGTCGATCGTTATCAGTTCGGCCTTACTTGTAACGATTAAGCTATCAGAGCCCTAACCCATACTCACTTGATTTTGTCAAAACCTAACCTAAACCTGTGAAACTTCTCAGGTGATATTAGAATTCAGCACCATTAAACCTTAAATACCATCAATTTAACATCCATACCAGAATTTAAGACATTAAACATGGAAAACATCAAACACTACTTTCCCACCAGAAAACACTTGTTTCTTGAGTTTCTTTGGCTCCTCGCAGTTCCCGAAGATCACTTGAAAGCAGAAAAACAAAGAAAACTCACCTCCTGGCTTGGATTTCTCCTTTCTCTTCCCTCTTTTTCTCTTTCTCCCTTTCTTTTCTCTCTTTTCTCCTTTCTCTCCTTCTCATACGTGATCTCCTCTATTTGGGACTTAAATCCTAATTTTGCTTTTAAATTCCAACTTTCCAAAATTACCCTTAAGTCAAAATTCAATTGGTTATTGTAAAGTGAATTACCCTTTAATCAAGCCTCTCATAGGTCATTTTATGAGACCAAATCATTTACCGGTATTTAAATCATAACTAGCCATTAGAAATATTTATTTATTCTATTACAATTAAATATCTCCATTATAGTGATTTTATCTCCGTTTAAGCCTTTTTCTTTGTTTTTATATCGATTATATGTCAAAAATATTCTATGATCGTCTATATTTAAATTTGAACATAAAATATTATAACTAAATCGCCACGGTGAATTTGGGCTTTGCTGAAATCAGAAATCGGATTTAAAATCATTAAAATCGATGTCCGGGACAATGGCGTATTATTACGAGATACGTTCGGATCCACTGAAAACTATCAAGCGGACTCCGTTTCACTTTATTTCAGTTTCGTTAGTCTTTACTTCTGATATATTCTGGACATTTTGTATGTCGGCCCAATTTAGAAAAAGATTTCAGCAGGCCCGAATTTTCGGAGTCCGAATCACTATTCACTTAAATCTCCTATTCTCTTTACAAATATCGATTGAAGTCGCGGGTGAAATTTCTTACAAATTCCTTTACCGACCCTCCCATTCGGATATAAGCCAAGAAAAATCATTATTCCTTAGGGCATTCGGTTACAATTTTGAAAATTCCACTTCATGTCGAATGGCGTCGGAGCATTCTAAATTCTAATCTACCCTCGTTTCTATCATTGGACCTCTAATCAGTTCAAAAACTACTATTATAACATTCAATCAGGTTGGGGTTTTACAAGTTGAAGCCTACGGTTCTTTTAGATGATGTGGCGACAAGAGATCGATGTCGCGACATCCGAAGACATCAGTTGAAGACTGCAGATGATTTGGTAGAATTGGCGACAAGATATACGGCATCGCGACATCGGGAAAACAGTGAAACCTGCGAGAGCGTGAGAAGATGTCGCGACAAGATGGTGATGTCGCGACACCAAGAGCGACAAATCAAGGCTTCATAAGTAAATTTGAAATTAGCGACGTGGGATCGAGTCGCGACCTCGTGAATAATCCGCGACAAGGAGCGGGAGTCGCTGACGAGAGCGATGACTTGGGCTGGATACTCAAAATCCACAACGGGCTACATTGGGATTAGAGATTTGGCGGAAAACCACATAAATGCAGCGGTATCGACTCATTCCAAGCTGACAGCGGCCCGCAGGGCGAGAGGAATGCGGATAGGCGAAAGCTCATTTCTTTCTTTATTTTTTTCTTTTATTTTCTTAATTTTTCATTTAGTCGTTTTAAGGCGAGATCATGCTCACCGTATTTTATTTTTTTCGATTGTATTTCACGAATCTGGATGTTATCGTTTATTTGAAGGCTGAATGCGAATTCATTTAATTTTCAAATTACTACGAAATGTTTGAAATTTGAGACAATTTACGGAATTCGATTGTTTAAGTTTCAGTGATCATTCTTATGATCGGAGGAATCTTTGTATCCGTGTAATTCGATGGTGGGAATCCGGCTTCCATTAGAGTGAGCGTTATATGATCGAGAATTTATCTTTTCTGTAGTCTTTTTCAGCAGCTTGTTAATTTCAGTTAATAAATTTACTTCTGGTTTTGGGTTTATTTTCTTGGGATCTGAATATCAGTTTCTTATACCCGTTAAGATTTGCGTCATTGCTCTGATTTCAAGGAGGTCCTCTGAGTGACACAGGGAAGACATTCCTGAGAGTAATGTACATTTCTTTGAAGGTATATTAACACCTTGCTTAAGGTCCTTTGAGGCTTTACAACAGTTCACTTAGATGGAAATCCTCTTCTCACTTGAAATCAGAGCGAGTTGAATGAGTTATCTATTTGCAAACAGCAAAGTTCACTCGGTCGATGGTGAGGCCAATCCGTGTTAGGCGAGATCTAATCAAGGGAAAGGTTGATCTATTCTAATTTCGAGGAGGAGCAATGCAGGAAGTTGTATATCCTTGCTTGACCGATAACTTGGGAGCTAAGGTTTACAGTCCATAAAATGGGTATAGTATTCAAAGAAAAATACCCAGTTAAGGAAGTCCCTCTTCAGTAGTTATCTAATTCCACTGTGATGAGAGAATCGGGTCATAAATTAGATAATGATATGAGTATGGAGATCCAGTACTTTTCACAACACCTTGAGAACTGAGATTTTGAAGCTGGAGTTAATCGAGAAATTTTATTAGGAGTAACTACGGGGGTGATGATTCACTATAGCTGTTTCTAAGTAATGTGTCTTAGAGATGTGTTCGATGTTGAGTTCTTTTAATAGAAATTCATTATTCTTTATTCTTATTCTTTTAGTATGTTAGACAGTTAGTTATTTTCCTTTTGCTCGTTTAATTGTTCGACATCCTTAATGCTGGATCTAATCAGCATCATTTTGTGAAATTCGAATAGTATGGAAATTAGTGGTGGGTAGTTGATTTAAAATTCTTTGAGATCTACGTGGGATCGATATCACGGATAATCCATTTATTACTTGTCGACCTGGCTGCCTTACGGAATATCGGACTAAAACCAACTTTTAAAAAAAATGATGGTTACTCTAAGAGATTGGTGGTTTATCGTGTTTTTTGTTTTTGGTGTCAACTTTATGTTTTTATGGGCGCCGTTAGGGGATTAGATAGTCATGGTAATAGTGTCGAGAAGTGTATGTGTTTTGGTCAGATCACGAGGCACGAATCACCTTTTATTGTGACTCAATGAATGCTGTTATTTACTTGCTCATAAGTGCATTAGTAGATAACTTTCTGCTTCATGTGTCCCACATCTTTATTCAACTAAATCTTGGTCCCTCTTTTCTAATTCACATCTCAAGTTTCTTCATCTCTTTCTTAAAGCATCCTCGATTTCTAAATTACATGCTTCTACCGACTCTGCCTCCATGTACTCATCACCCAGTTGTAGTTTGGAGCTTGTTTGGTTGTCCCTTTCTTTCATCTCTTGTTTCAGTTTAAGCACCTCCATCGATTCTTCATTGTTTACATTTGGTGCCTTCAGGAACTTTGCTTGTTTCTTGATGGTTTTGTCTCAAATCTGAGGGTGCATTCAAGATGGGGCTTGGGCTTCTCTAAAGCTTTTTACGCGCGGATGAACTCTCCCATTGTGCTAGCTCATGGCACCTTCGAAACCCCTTTTCTTCTTCCATCTCTTTCTTTTTCCTTTCCTCTTGTTCTTTGGACCATCGTCGCTCTTTGTCGATGTTAGAGGATGCCACAGGGTGCGTTTCTTCTTTTTCCCATTCTACTTCAACTCCCCCCAAAAGGCATAGGGTGGTTATAGTGGTTGGGTGTGGAATCAATCCCCTGCAATTGCTTCTGAAGTAGCTCAAAATGGACTTTTCAATTATTTTCCCCACATTTATTCTATACCCCTTCAGCAAGGCATAAAGGAGGATTGCTTCATCCCTTCTCACTGTGCTGAGGTGCTTTGATGGTAGAAGGACACAGCGTGAAATAGAACCGTACCTTGCCTCTTACATTAAGAGTCTCATACATAAATGGATTTGTATAGAGTTTTCTTTGTTCCTTTTCCACTTCCTTTTCGGTATCAAGCGAAGTCTGCTATATACGTGTCGGCTCCTTGGTAATTTTCTTGAACTTTGGGGCCATCATGCCTTCAAGTTGAACAACAAATTTATCTTCATGCGGAAGTCTATCGATGTCTCAGCCTCAACTTTCTTTTTCCTTCCTCTTCTACCATATTCGCAAGAATTCCTTCACCATAGTAGGTGCACCTAGGTTCCTTGTACTCGCGATTCTTGCCATTCTCTCTTCTCAAGCATTTCGCGAAAGGGAGACAAGCTTCTTGGAGCCTCTTTCCGGCAATGGAAACCTCTTTCGCCGAGACTTTTCTCCATTAGCGCGGTAGCATACGAGATAAAGTTTCTTGCTTTTTCAGCTCTCTACTGTTTCAGTTTCTTTAGTTCTACTTTTCCTCTTTCTTGATTCTTCCTCTTATCGGTTCAAACATTCTGTTTACCTCGTCCCTTTCTTCATTTTGCTCTGATGCAGCGAAGGTGAAAGCAGGTAGGTCTCATTCTCCCACTCAACATACTCTTCCATGATCTCATTGAGGTTTGGAACCAGGTTGGTGGGCTCAAACATCGTGAGAGATTGGTTAGGGTTTTAGAGCTCTAGGGTTTTTAGAAGGCAAGATTAGAGAGATTTGAGTATGGAAGCTGAGAGGGTTGATGGTTTATGAGAAAGGTGGCCCTTCAATTTTCAAAAATTTTCTATTTATAAGCCAACTATTTTGTTGTGTTTTCATTTAATGTCGCGACAACAAATTTCCTAGGGTTTTTCTATTTTAATCACGATATCGCTGACGGACATAAATAATTATCCACGGCATAGTTTGGGAAATCAATTTAGCCCCGGGCGGTTACATGTCGGGACGATAGGAAAAGAATGTTGCTACATTCTTTTCAGTGCATCATCTAAGTTTGTGTCGCAACAATGAAAATTTGTGTCGCAACATAAACTTGCCTTTCAAATTGAGTCCAAAATTAATCACGTCACAACACAGAGAAAGTATGTTGCGACATTCTTTTTAGTGCTCTTTTGACTTTATGTTGCAACGGAGAGAGTATGTTGCGACATAAATTATATTTTTCCAGAATTGCATCTTATCTAGTTTTCACTTAAGACACATTTTAAGATAGCTATATTCATTCATACTTGAACTAGACATACTTGTGCAAATTCATTTTAATCTGACAAGAACCTTAATGCAAGTATGAACAACAAATTTTCATTTCTTTTATTCTTAATATACCCATAGAGATGATGTTCAAAATATCTAAAATTTGGAAACCAACAAAGCTACTATTCGTTGTCCGCCTTAAAATAAAATCACATTCCCCCAAACTTCAATTATGCATTAATATTAAAAACAAATTGAGGGGAATATAAATACTCCCCCTTGTAGCTAATTTCTACATTTTTCAGTTTGAGACAGTGTGCTTCCTAATAAAACTCATCTTTAATATAGCTTCATTGTCCTGAAAAATCAACAACCACTAAAAATAAAACTTCTGACATAACTAAAATTGGATAATTCAAACTCACAAAATCTAATCAACACTCTAAATTAAAACTAATAATTTCGCTTGGGTTGCCTCCTAAGAAGCTGCTCAGTTGATTGTCTTTAGCTAGACATTGATGATAATTTATTCATTTTCAGCATCTCCTTGTATGCTCTTCTAGAATGAGCAATTCTTCCTCAATCTTTTTCCAATGCCTCTTTTCTCCTACATCTTCTTGTTTCCTTGCATTTCATTGTCTCCTCTCAATGAAGTAGCTGTAAAATATTCTGGATTTGTCTCTGTACTATTGGGAAATGCATTCCTTGATTGGTTTTGCAAGGAAAGGGCTAGCTACCCTACTTGAGTTTCCAAGTTCCTCAATGAAGCATTAGTATTTGTCTGAAACACACTTGTGTTAGCTTTGAAATTTTCAAGTTCGAGGAAAATCTTTTCTCATGCGTATTCCAAGAATTCTTTTTGTTTCGACATGAATTGTAACATCCCGATCTTCAAATGATTGGAGTCCTTTCGACCACGATATTCTCCTCTATTTTCCCTCAACAGCTGCTTTGTTCTTGGACCATAGGTTGAGCATAAAGCGATGGTAATTACGTCAGTCTGGGGGCCTGCTTTGTGCTCCTCCGCCCACATATGAAAGGTTTTCAAGGTTCCTTAGTCTTTGGTGTATAGTGTGTGTAGGCAAGTTGGGGTTAGGCTTGGAGAGTGATAACTTCTTTGCTCACTCCTTATACTTGGTTTCCTCAACTAGTAGAGGCTCTTCTTCAACTGGTCCTCGGCCCGATGCTTCTAGTTTCGCCGTTTCACGCTCCCACTTCATATGCGATATGCATTCTCCTTTCATTGCACCGGTTTGTTCATCACTACCTCGGCTTTGTATGGCAATCCCATATGGTTAAGCTCAATCAAACCCTTCCCCTTAATACTCTTGCTACTCCTGAAGCTTGGATGGAGCCTTATGGTGCATTTAGCGGAGTCTTCAATCAGTTGCCTTACCTCCTCTACATCTCTTCTTTTAAAAGCTCCACAGCAGGATGCATCAATTATACCCTTGGAGGCATAATTCATGGCATGATAGAATATATCCATCTGAGTGGTCAGATCTATTCCATGCATAGAACATCTTTTTAACAAACTCTTAAATCTCTCCCATGCGTTGTAGGGACTCTCCTCTTCTCCCTACTTGAAGACAATTATTTTATTTTCTGTATACCATATTTATCATCGGTTAGAGTACGGAGGAAAAAATATGCTCATATAGGCCTCCACCAATTCTTCCCAAGTGTTTCTTGCAGTCCCACTAGCAATTAATCAAAACCATGTTCTTTGCCACGTCTCTCGGTGAAAGGGAAGTCTGCTGAGCTTGATACTTCTGGTCTCACCCATTCAGTTTAATTTGTGTTTGCCATCCTCACTGAATCTCCCCCCTTGCTCATTGGGATCTTCAAAGGGGATGACAAATGAGCTAGTCTTCTTTGTACTATACTGGTAATCAATGTTAGCCGGCTCTCAAAATTGATGTTGGCTTCTATGGCGGGGTTGTCTTCTTGCTTGAGTACTCCTCTTGAATAAATAGGCCTCAAAGTCCTCCATAGTATTAGGCCTGCGAGTTCTCTACTGCTTTTTCTTCTTCTTACGGAATAACTTTGCAATCTTTCTCTTTGATTTGTCATATACGGATTACCCAGCTATATGATCTTCCTCAGTTAACGAGTGTTCTCTCCAATTTAGTGTTTAGAGGCGACGAGATACATTTAGTTTTCTATGCATTTAAAATCTTCCTGAAATAGAAACACACTAAGATTAAATGAATTTTATAGCATACAGTTATATCCATTAAGCTCATAGAAAAATGTCAGTAGCTTCTTCAGCTACTACTATTAAAACTATTTTTTGTGATTTTCTGAAAACTAATATCAAAAAGAAGAATGTCCAAATTAGTAAATCCCTTTTTGGTTAGAATATTGATCTTTAAATTTATCATTTCGATCCCCAACCAACAACACCAAAAACTTGTTAAGACCAAATGATATATACAAATTTATGACACTACTACCAAAGGACTATTACCTAGTCCCCGGCAACGGCGCTAAATACTTGTTAAGACCCAACTATATGATGTGATCAGTATATGCCAATCTTCTGGTACTGCCACACAAGAACTTTTCAATCCATGGTAACAACGCCAAAAACTTATCAAGACCATTTCTCATGTGTATGAAAAGATGGAATTGTTCTTTCTTTAGAAAATGACTCATTTAAAATTTGTGTTTGTGGTCTAGATCACTGCAAGTGCACAGGTCATACAAGTAATAAAAGTGGATATTTAAAGTCCATATATCGTTCCCACGAGGAAGGATGATAAATCAAAAGACTAACTACCCCAATTACTCAAGATCATTACTATTTGAACTCCCACATTATGATGATAAGAAGACTAAAATGTAGTCTTGAAGCCAAAACTTAATTACAAAAGCAAAGTTTAATAAAATTGGGTTGATTCAGGTGAGGTAAAAGCTGGACATGGATCAATTAATAATAATCAATTTACGCATCATTTCGTTCATAACAGCGCCATTAATTGGAAGCGGGTTTGTCAAAGATCTGGTAGCATAGTTTGGATTTCTCCAAACCATACTTTTCACTTATTAAAGGTTCATATTCATTTCTGAGACATGATTCTAATTAGTTACTTGTAATATATAACCTTCTTTCTAAGATTTAAGTATTTTTCCTTTTTAGTACTTCATACTCAGATCTTAGGACTAAAGAATTCTTGCCCCCATAGACAGGAGATTGCAAGCCTTTTCCAATTTGATTGACCTCATCTACATGATGTAAATTTCCATCTCCCTTGATTAGATAATCTCAGCTAGCACTGGGATCAAAATCAATTCATCGAAAGGTGAGACTATACGAATGATTAAACAAATACTTCACATTCAACCTATCTCAACTTATAAGTAAGTTGGTGATCTATCCCGAGTAATCCTTCAAAAGTTCATTAGTTCCATAGTATTAGTCTACCACCCACAAGGAAATCTTTCACACTCTTAAAGGATTCTCCATCTCTATGTCACTCAGAGGTCCTCCTGGATATCAGAGTGAGATACAGTACCTTGCATTGGGTACACGGTACTAGTACTGAGAACAAGTAAATTTATAAACAATACCAATCAAATAAATTCAAGAATTCTAATTAAATCTTTCTTCCACCTTTTTGCAGCAAAATGACTATCATCAATGACCCATTTCCATTGAGCTCAACTTTTCAAAACTGGTTTACTCATATCAATGACTAACTGATCAAGAAAATTCACTAAAATCATAAACGAACTAAAATAAATGAACTCTAGAAACCTTCCAGCATCCATTTAAATCAAACAGTATATGAAAAGAAGAATTTATAAAGAAATACCATCTTTGAAGTTGCACTTCAGTACAATACCCAAATCCAAAAAATTAAAGAAAAGCTAACAAATAAAACTATCTTGAACTAAATCTACTAAAATGGAAAATAAAATTAAAAATTAAAAAAAAAATGTCTGAGTCTTCAACCACCCGAAATCCTGGAGCAACCGAAAAGCTCGCATTGCCCCAGAAGCGTGTATTTATATAGGCTTTCAATGTTGGGCCTCACTTCATTAATTACGTTGGACTCCCGAATTTTGGCCAATTTGGTCTCTTTGTCGCGACATAGAAGATGCAATCGCGACCGAGCTTTCGGTCTTCTCATTTGCCTCTGTCGTAGCTTCTTGTATTCTATCGCGACCTGTTCTCTAGGCTTGCTCTTGAATTTTGTGTCGCGACATACAAAACTTATGTCACGACACAGACTGCTGCATTTTCCACCTTTTTGCTTCTTTTCTACTTGTTTTCTCTCTTTTTCCAATTAACACCTGCAAAACAAAAAAAGTTGGTGAATATTCGATAATTGGTCATACAAATAAATCTAAAATTGTTAAAAACATGCCAAAAAAATGGATTAAAAATAGATGAGTTTAATACTCATCAGTCATCAAAATTAATAGAATTATATTTAGACCACCTCCGGGTCTTTTAAGGTCGACCAAATTAGGACGGCGTCTAAAGTTCATTAATTGGAAATATATAATATTATACATTTATATTATCAAATTTGAGCCGATTGCATTATATTATACAGATTTAAACGTTCGTTTAATTGGAAAGATATATTATACATTATATTATCCAAATTTGAAGCTAGGTGCATTGTATTATGCATATTGGACTACACCTATAGATCAAATTATATATAGTATTTTTGTAAATAATTCTTATTGAAATTCTGAAATTGTGTCATCATGGCTACAAATTCAAATATTCGAATAAGTAATTAAAATATAACTATAAAATAGTCATTCATCTATCTAGTCATTTTTACATTAACTAAGTACAATTTCTTCTAAAAAACACCATTAAAAGCTCCTACTCCCATCCAGTACCAAAGTGATTGGGTAAAAACCCTGCGAGCTTTTAAGACAAGAACTCCTAATGATTATGCTGAGTTAGCTGGAACCTAAAATATAAGCATTTGAATAAAATTTGTGCAGACAATGATCAAAGGAATTCATTCATAACCTGTTTGTTGTCATCAAGTTTTCTCCCCCATAGGAAAACGAAAATTATGCAGTACAATACCTCTGACATCCATTCTGCCACTCCTTTGACCGCAAGTGTTAAGGACAACAACTTCTTCTATATGGTTCAAGGCACAGAGCTCAATAATGGTATGTGGCCAATTTGCTTCTGGAATATTGGAGAGTTTCTTACGAACCTCAACAAGTTCTGTACGAAAATACCCTATGACAACAATCCTGCTCCTCTTTTTTTGTATATCCTGATGAAGAAAATATAAATAAATGAGTACTCCACAACAATCACCATATAGATTTTGATAAAATGTTGTTTAAAAAACGAAGTAAAAAGACCAGAGATAGAAGATAACATAAAAAACTAACAATTGATACTATTTCCAGTTAATTTGTAATAGACTACATGGAAATGAGAATTATATAAAATGTCATATGCACCCATAGCCTCAATTCAATAATACTGGCAAATTCATCTTACTGAGAGTAAACCTTCTCACATTTTAATGGCATAACACCTGCGTAACCTATTATGTATATTAACTGGCAATACATTTTTTTCTAGTCGGGAAATCTAAATATCTTTACCAGCTATTATTTACCAACAACTAAGAGGAAGAAAAATGATTGCAAAGGAAAAACATCATTTTTGACACTCAAAGTATGCCCTATATCAATGTCTTACTCAGTATAATATGTTAGCTTCCTACTAGTGACAGATACCAACTAGAATGATGCAGATAGAAGAATAAAAAAACGCATTTCCCTTTGGACTAATGAACCGTTTGCAACTACTTTCTAGTGGTAGTGGTGTATTTGCTTGTAACATCCCCTGCATTTATCAAAATAAATTAATAACAAACATGTATCAACTGTCTAACTTGCCTTCCATTACTTATCTATTTGAAACTATTCAACAAAAAGTCAACAAATGAGCTTGTCAATCAAATACCACAAGCAGCATATTATTCAATAGTGGAAGGAAATTCTTGGGATTGATGTTTTAGAATCTTCCAAGTTAGCCTTTCACACATGAACTATTTATGGTGTTATTTTAAAGAAGATACTCCCACCAGGGGTAGAACATAGAAATCATGTTAGTGGTAGAGGTCATTTCAAGTAAAAAGATTCAGTTGGTGTCACTTCTCAAATTTAGATGATCAAATTTGGAGAGCAAGAAGACTATTGAGGATTCAAACAGTCTAACTATAGCAGTTTAACATCTTAAGATGTTAAGAAAGCTATTAAGAGGTTGATGATGAGTTAAACTGAAGATTCAGCACAACTGCTATTAGTTAAGCATCTTAAAATAGTTAGATAACCCTCAATTGATTCACGTTTTTATTTAGTTCCCCAATTTACTATTCCAAAAGTCTTTCCAATTAACAAGGAAATATATCAAACAGAGAAAGGAAATAAAAATAAAAGAGGATATTCTAACCAAGGAATTCAAAATTACAAATCACTACATTCAGAGAAAAATTAGGAAGTTGATATAGACTGCCCCATGATTTAAGTAATTAAGGGACTAAACTATTGAAAAACAAGTAAGAGCTACTGTATCATGGGCTTTGTCGAGGTTCAATATTCTAGGCGTAGCATGCAAGAGTTAGCTCAAATATTGTAGAATAGCGACAACCTACTTCACTAGTTTTCGTATGTGTTCTCTAGTCTTAGTTCTATTTATTCAAAGGTTGGCAATTTTAACTCGGCCTAGGAAGAAAAAAGCATATAATTATGCAAAACATGTCAACACATCAATTCTGCAACCAAAACTTACATGTGTCAAACTCACCATGGTAATCTTACTCCTATATGTCGTTTATTTTCCTTATCACGGTAGAAGACCAATCCTGCTCTAGTGCAAACAGGCAGAAACAAGCTAAACCTGAAACAGGCTGCAATGAGCAATTCAGAAAATCATTTTAATTCACAAGATCGATGAAAGAAATAAATTGGAATGCCTTGACATGTGAAACTCTTTGTGGTAGATGCTCTTATCATTTTAGAAGGAAAAGATTAAGAGAAAAAAAAAAAAAGACTGGTGAATTGACAATATTTGAAGCATTTTGAGAGAAAAAATCTCTGAACAAGACTTGATGTACCTATCTTAATGAAGCTGATAACAGAATCTCTACACCCTTAATAAATGTTTTAGGATAGATCTTTTAGCATCAAAGATTTGGCAGCAAACCCTCTCTTGACCATAACTTTAAATCAACCTAGTTTGCCGCACCACTACAGCAAATTAAGAAGAGTAATAGCCAACAATGACCACATTTCCTGATCAAGAATCACCTTGAAGCTGCGTCAAATAACAGGAAAGAAATGGAATAACGCCAGTATGTATAGATTACCCTACCTCAAACCGCTTTTCCAGTATCGCTACTCTGACCTGAGTTTTTTGTCCTTCCCCGGAATCAGGTTTAGCAGTTGTACTGCATAAATATCTATGGTTCATCATTAGGCTATGGATTCAAGGTCGAAGAAGAATAATCTAGCAAAAACGGAGAAGAATGAAAAATCAAAATCAGTCCGAACAAAATCCAAATCAAAATCTAGCAATAATGGAGAAGAATGAAAAATTAAAATCAATAAAAAAAAAAGTGAAAAAGAAGTATGAATAGGAGATTAGAGAAAAGGCAAGGTGAAGGTTCTTCTCCTACGCATCTTGCTTTAGTAGGTGGAAAAAAAGGAACCTAGGGTGAGAGAGAAGGAGACTAGGCGAAAAGAGATCAAAGGTGATGATAGATCATCTTACATGAAAAATTACAAGTCCTTCTGAGAAGCGAGAAAGATGGAGAGGGAAACATGAAAGGGCTTAAGTAGAGAGTATATGGTCACCGTCGAAGAAATATAGCGGGGGTTTTAACTAGTATCACTGGCTAAAGGTTAGTGATAATTTCCTATGCCATCAATCCTACCGGTAACACATGATTTTAGTAGGGAGTGAGCATGGTTGGATTAACATAACCATGTCACTAAAAAATAAACTAATCATTGATTTCGGTTTGTTATTTATATAAACCAAAAACCTAATCGTCAACATAGTTAACTTCGTCTTCGAGTTAACCAGAATCAACATGATTAAATTTGTAATATACCTAAATATTTACCAACACAACATCTTGTTTTTAGACTTTTTTATAGATAAAGACACAAAAAAAACCAATTAGAAAATATTTATCCTTTATCTTTTAAAATATGAAAAAATAATTTAATAATTTTCTTTCAATATATTTTTAATTGTTTTCAAGAATCTAACATTCCTGAATATATATGCATATCTCATAAATAATATATTCTGAAATGAGATATCATAAAATATTAAAGAATAAAATTCTGTCCTTTATATTTGAAATTAAAATATTTTTTTTTTTTTGGTCGATTAACCAAAATCATAGTTTTTGTATTTTGTAAACCGAAATCAAGAATTGTATGAAAAAAAAAAACAAAAACCAAAAACTAACCTATCGATTCGATTAACCTATTTTTCGGTTCGGTTTCGATTTGATGTAGTGGGAATGTGCTTTCATGCTTACTTTATTTTAGCATTTTAATAATTCATTTCTCTTATTATTTCTTTAATCCGCATTGTCAGGGAGTGGTGGTGGTGGTGGTGTCGGGAGGATCTTCTTTTTACATATTTGTGAATTTGAGCATTTTATTTCCCAAAATTTATTATCTAAAATTTAGAGTTTAAACCAATTTTTTACTCAAAAAATTCACATAACTTTATAGGTATTCCAAAGCCAAACGAATCAAGTATCACCAACCTTGTGGCTCAATTTGATTCCTAAGAATTAAAGCTATGTTTGGTTTCTCAAATTTGAGGGAAAATTCACAAGAAAAAAAAATAGAAAGAGAGAGAGGAAAGAAAAACTAGAGAAAAAAAACAATAAAGTTAAATCCGTCATTTTATTATAATTCGCTAGTTCAAACTTATTTTATTTATTGTATTTCATCTATATAAAGATTAAATAATTTAAAAAATATGTGAGTTTCTAAGTAATTTATTTATATATGGTTTCTTTTGAGATTTTCCATTAAATAATCAAACATAAAGAAGATCATTTTCCTTAGAATTTTTGTTCTTTCCTTGGTACTTTCTAAAAACCAAACACAACCTCAATAAAAAAATACTAAGGAAAGTAGTTTCTTTATGTTTGGTTTCATTATTGAAAATACAAAAGAGAACTAATTATAATTAGAAATTTATATATTGTAAAATTAGTTAATGTTTATAAATAAAGGAAAATAAGTGAAATGGAGAAGCTGGAAAATGTTTGAAAATATATTGTCTTTTGCCCTTAATGCTGGGCATGAAAAGTAAATTTGTTTTGAACGTTTTCATGCATGTACAAAAACCAGGATGAGACGAATTCTTCAACTAGGTCGGTAGAATCAGCAAGCACTTGTCAATTAGACATCTCTGGCCGATGGAGGCTTTATTTCATAAGCGAAGCAACGCGTAAATGGCTTGATGTGAACTAGACCACATATGTGAGGAAATTCAAATTGGGTCCTAAGGATATGATTTCCATTCATTCATCATGATCCTACTGACCTTCACTACTCCTTTTTTTTTTTTTTTTTGACAATAGAAAATGTAGAAAAGAAGAGAAACAAATTCGGTGGGTGAATACATTCAGAATTTGGCTAGGTAATGTTGTGTCTTCTTCTGCTACTACATTCCTAAATATTCGATATTGGATTTTACACTAATATTTGTTTTTAGAAATCCACCATACAAAGACCCATAAGAGTAGTAACTCACTAAAAATTCTATTATGAAACTTATTCAACTTCCTACTACCAATAATCAATTGAACTCTAGCATTCTATATATATGATTAACAATGAGATGAAGAATGAAACGAATTTTCAAGGGTGATGACTGAAGTTTACTAGACATCCTTTATAACTAGAAGAATTATAAAAAAAAGGCATGAAATAATATACAAAAAGGAGGGTCAGCACGTCTCAAATAAGAACACTAGTGAGTGTTTTCCATTTTGGATTTTATTTCCCATGTAGAGAATCATGATCCTTGGCAGATTTCATGTTGGCAGATTGCATGTTGGAGTTAACATGATCCTTGGCTGATTGAATGCTAAAATTATCTTTATTACTCCCCCGCAAGCTAGGGGTCGGTAACTGGTGCACTCCTAACTTGGATCGGAAGACTTGAAAACAGTTCTTAGGTAATCCCTTTGTGAAAACATCAGCAATTCGTAGAGATGATGGGATAAAATGTGTAACAAGAACTCCATTGGCAACCTTTTCACAGACAAAATGATAGTCTAATTTGATATGCTTGGAGAGAGCATGGAAGACAGGATTTATTGTCATGTGGAGTGTGCTGAGGTTATCACATAACAGTTGAGGAGGTTCATACCTATATCACGAAGAAGAAAAGTAAGCCAAGTTATTTCTGCAGTACCAAATGCAAACGACCGATATTCAGCCTCAGAACTTGATCTAGAAACTGTGGGTTGGTGCTCAGAGGACCAAGAAATACAATTGGCTCCCAGAAAAATATAGTACCCATAAGTGCTTCTTCTCATGTTCATGCAGCCTACCTAATCAGCATCACAAAAACCAGTGAGATGAAGTGAGTTTTGTTTAAGAAATCTGATTCTGTAGTCAATTGTTCCCTTCAAATATCTTAGTATGCGTTTGATAGCTCTCAAATCGGATTCAGTGGGTCCTTGGAAGTGTTGGCAAGCCTTATTAACAGAATGCACAATATCAAGCCTTGTAAAGGTTAGATAATAAAGGGATCCAACAATTTGCCTCTATTGACTAGGATCAATAGGTCGTTCAACAGATGAAGTAATGGTAGACTTGAGAGCCACAGGTGTGGAAATAGAAGTGTACTCCATCTTTTTAGTATGCTCACAAAAGATCTTTAATGTATTTCGATTGAGATACAAACAACCCATTACGAATGTATTTTACTTCCAATCCCAAAAAATAATGCAGTGGTCCCAAGTCTTTAAGAGAAAATTCTGCACTCAAGGTATTAAGGAGGTTACCAATGATTTTGTTATCATTACCTGTGATGATAATGTCATCAACATAGATAAGTAACAAAATAATGGAGTGACCTTTGTGAAGAATAAAAAGGGATGAGTGCCTTTACCCTGACAAAACCCAAATGAAGAAGACAATGAGACAGTCTATCAAACCAGGCTCTCGGTGCTTACTTTAGGCCATGAAGAGAACGATTCAATCTGCATACATAATTAGGAAGACCATGATTTATGAATTCTGGAGATTGCTCCATGAATACCTTTTCCTTTAGAAACCCATGTAAAAAGGCGTTCTTGACATCTAACTACCTCATTGTCCAACCCAAAGTCACTGATAAAGACATGATTAATCTGATAGTAGTTTATTTTATAACTAGGCTAAAAGTCTCTCCAAAATCTAGACCTAGTATTTGAGAAAAACCTTGAGAAACTAGTCGTGCTTTGTATCTTTCTACTGTTCCATCTGCATTCAACTTTGTTTTAAACACCCATTTAGAACCCACAACATTAGCAGTTGAGGGCCTAGGAACCAAATCCCAAGTCTTATTATGGGTTAAGGCCTTTATCTCTTCTTGCATTGCCTCAAACCAATGGGGAATTTTTAATGCAATAAGGTATCCCTTTGGCTCACGAATACTACCTCTTGTTGCAGAAAAAGTGATCATTTGAGACTTCAAACTGGAGTCATTCTTGAGTTTACTTCTAGTGATCATGAGAGTCCCAGGATTATCTTTGAGCCGTTCTTGAGGACCATATATCTGGCATCTTTGAGGAGGTGAGAGATCAACAATTAGATGCTAGCTAATATCAAGAGGATTGCTAGTAGTAGAGGGATTGTAGCCACTTGTAGTTGCAGATTCAGGAAGAATTCTGGTAGCACCATTGGGAGTTCCAATGAGTGGTTCAATAGCAGCAAGTTGAGGAAGCGATGCACGTTTCAGCTCACAGAGGTGTTTTTGTGACCTTGAATCCGGGGTGTCCGTTGACTGCGGTCAATACATGGAATACCTGTTTGTCTGGTATCACGAGACTCATACCTGAGTAAAAATGGCCTCTTGGGCCTATAAAACCAATATTCATCAAAATATTCAACCAACTATCTCCAATAGTCCAAGAGTTATACATTACTCTTAATACAAATACATATTAAAATCTACAATTCCAATACATATTATCGAAAACATCGAGCCACAACGGCTTTCTTCAAAATCGAAGCCTCTAAAAGTAGGCCATCATCTCGAAGACGCTCCCTGTACCCTGAAAAATATTCCTCGACAGGGTGAGCTATCGCCCGATAGTGGAATCACCCTAAATTGGTTGCACTCTCCACCTAAGTGCATGCAATGCTCGATTTAAACACACACTCAAGTAAATACGTGATTCTACTTGAATGTCTACATGTCCATTCCATGTCTCGGGAAGTCCTCTGACTCCCTCACACTTGCCTAAGTCATGTATGAGAAAAATATCATTTTCAAAACAAAACTTGTTGTTCTTGAAAATAAACTACGAAGTGTCGGTAAAAATATGGGACTACCCTCGAGGAGGAGGTGGTTTGTGAGCTTTCCGAAGCTTGATCCCATGGTCCTGCGTCGAAATGATTTGTTGGCCCATCTCGGCCCAATTCTCTAGAAAATCATCTGTGAAATTCCTTTACCGCAACTATGTTCGTTTTTAAGGAAAATTCATGTCATGCACTCACACCCAAATTCTAGGTTACCCAGTGCATATGAATGCATTATGCCATTTCAATCGTTTTTATACAATATATCAATTATGCATATATTCTGAGTACATTCACACCACATGTAATTTAACATGGATCAACCATCACCCAGGCAAGCTCACTTGAGCTATTCAATATTCATCAAACATCACCCAAATTAGCTCATTTGGGCAATTCACAATCTCTCATCTCAATGGCCTACACACAATTATATTCCATATAATTGAGCAAATCCTAATATCTCATCTCGAGCTATATACACAATTATATTCCATATAATTGTGACATCATGTTACCACATCAAGCTTATGCATTAACTTATTAATTCCACACAACTCAAGCCATTCATTTCAAAAATATTTCAATAAATTATGAAACAAACACCCCAGGCATACCTTATCGCGGACTGTCGAATGGGCTCGAATTCTCGAAAATTCCAGCTTAATTCGGTCCCGAGTTATGGGACGATCAAGTGCCGTTCAAGGCCTCAAACCAAAACATTACAAAACACTTAAACAAAGTGTAACTTCAAGTAGGATAAAACCCCTACCTCACGGAGTTTGTCAAAACTCCAACTTTTTGGTGTCCACGCATAGCTCTCATCGCGTAGATCAACTTTGCCTTCAGTCCCGATGAAAACCTGCGGTCCGATTTTCATAGATCTAAGAAAGAAGCAAGAGAAAGAAAATAAATAAAAAAATTCTCTCATCACTCTCTCTCTCTCTCCCAACCGACGCCTCTCTCCCCTTTTTATTGATTTTTTTCATTTTATTATTATAATAATAATAATATTATTATTATTATTATTATTATCATCATTTGGATCGCGATTTCTATTGCTTTATTAGTATCCATTTCTGTCGAAAAATTTTATTTGTTTCAGTTCACTTTATTGTAAATGAACTTAAATCAAACCACTTCACGACTTAGAAGTTTTCGTAAAAATCTAGCCCTTGAAGAATCCTTTGGCGATTTATCACCGAATTCGTAAAATATTATGACTGTCTCGAATTATTAGAAACTTTTACGGGTCACTGGAATTCAGCGAGGCGAATTTGCCGAGCGCGATCTGTTTAGTCATCCGAGATCACAGAGAATTTTAGTTTTCAATCGAAATTACCGTTTTACCCTTTTCGAAAAATTGAATTTTCTCGGGTTTTACATTCTCCCTCTTAACGAAATTTGCGTCCTGAAATTCCACGCTACACTCACAGCATCACTCATATGCATATGCTACCTTCTACAACTCCAAGATGTCGTGTCGGGTATGATAACGCATCGAGGTCACAATCATTACAATGACCAGATGGTTGTCAACTCATCCATGTCAAGAATGACATCGACACGATAATAATACTGCCACCCACTAAGGTCCACCACGCTTTCGCTGTGCAACTCTGATCTATCCTTGACCTAGATGGTCGTGGCTCTGGAACCCTCGTGAACTAGAAGCCCTGGGTTTCTTCCCCGAACTAGAAGAAGACTGTCTCTCCTTCCTCTTAACACTAACACTCGCGTCCCTAGTGCGTCGAGCATTCTCCATCTCTCTCTATGGTCAGGGTTGTCCCAACCATGGAGTCCATGTCCCGTAGGCGAAGTCCTACTATCCTGCCCCGAATGGACAACTTCAGCCCATTCTCAAATCCCTAACCTTGGTCATGTCCGTGGCCACGAAATCATCACCAAAACGTGCCAACTCAGTGAATCTAGCCATGTATTCCATCACTGTCATCGTTCCCCGCCTCAGCTCTAGGAACTCTTAGGCCTTTGCATGTCTAGCAGTGGTCGGAAAATACTTGCTCATAAAGAGCCCATAGAACTCTGCCTAAGTCATTTCCTCTAAATTTCTATAGGTCTTAACCCAGTCCCACCACACTTGGGACTCACCCTCTAGTTGGAGCATGCTTCGCGATCTTAGTACGCATCGAAGGTAATATCCATAGCCTTTAATACATTCTCAATCTGCCGAAACCAATGGTCTACCACCATCGGATCCCCTCCCCCTATAAACGTCGGAGGATGATGTGACTTAAATCTCTGGAGGTTACTCGGACCTCCCTGACTACCAGCTACACTAGCACATCTGTGGCGGCGGTACGCAACCCGATAACCTCGGTAAGGCTGTTTGGTCGAATCTTAGTGGTGTTTGGCTAACACCTTGTGGACAACCTCTACGTACTCGGCATCCACTTGCCATCTACACATGTCAAATGGCAACAAACTTTATTTAATCTCATTTCAGTCGAACTAGTAATGCACATGCCAATTACTAGTAGACTTAACAACCATGAATTGACCCTTTCATCACCTTTTTCCTTAATGGTGCTGCGCGACCACTGGCACTTATTTATTTCAATAAAATTCAGCACTTTGAGTTCATTTCATTTCCAAACCCCTAAGGTTATAGTTCCTAACCTTAGCATTCCACTTTCCTATATACATTATACCATGCATATAATTTTCAGCGCAATCACATTTCCCATATACATCATACGGGTGTATAAGTTTTCGAAGCAATGTGGCAACACCTGATCAAGCGATCCTGAACATGGAACACATATCCGAACACAACATGAAACACACCATGCATGCGGTGGTCTAAACCCACGTCCCATGAACTCCACAGGTATTCGGTGTGCACAAGCTGCGATGCAAGCTATGGCTAGTATCAGTTTCACCGCAATGCTTGATGACCTAAGCGTGTCCCTCGAGCCACAGGTAGTCGTATGCCTATGCTGCGATGCCAAGGCTGTGTTTGGTATCGGGATGCTTATGGATGCAGAGCTCGAGGCTCCTAGGTAATCGTTTACCCTGGCTGCGTGCCAAGTTTTGTGAAGGCGGTATCGGGGACTACACTTATAAATACGCACACGGAGCTCCGTGGGTGTCGTTTACCTTGGCTCGATGCAGGCTGTGGCGCCCCCGAGATCCGGGGGTGTCCGTTGACTACGTCAACCGCGGAATACTGTTTATTAAGCATCCACGGGGCTCATATCTCCAGTAAAATGGCCTCTTGGGCCGCAAACCAATACTCATCAAAATATTCAACCTTTATCTCCAAATAGTCAAGAGTTATACGTTACTCTTAATCTGAAATACATATTAAAATCTACAATTCTAATACATATTATCCAAAAACATCAAAGCCACAACCCGGCTTTCTTCAAAATCGGCCTCTAAAGTGAGCCATCATCTCGAACGCTCCCTATACATGAAAAATATTCCCTCGACAGGGTGAGCTATCGCCTAGTAGTGGAATCACCCTAAATGGGTTACTCTCCGCTTTAAGTGCATATCTGATAACTCGATTTAAACACACTCAAGTAATCGTGATTCTACTTGAATGTCTACATGCCATCCCCATGTCTCAAGTCCTCACAGACTCCTCACACTTACTTTAAGCCATGTATGAGAAAAATATCATTTTCAAAACAAAACTTGTTGTTCTTGAAAATAAACTACCAAAGTGTCGGTAAAAATATGGGACTACCCTCCGAGGCAAATTGGTTGGTGAGCTTTCCGAAACAGTCATGGTCCTCATCCGAAATGATATGTTGGCTCATCTCCCAACCCAATTCTCCGGAAAATCATCCTGTGAAATTCCTTTCTCAACCATGTTCGTTTTTCAGAAAATTCATGTCATGCACTCACACCTAAATTCTAGGTTACCCAGTGCATATGAAATGCATTATGCCATTTCCACGTCATTTTTATAGGAAAATATATCAATTATCACGTATATTCACAAAGTACATTCACACCACATGTAATTTAACATGGATCAACCATCACCCAAACTAGCTCCTTGAGCTCTTCAATATTCATCAAACATCACCCCGAATTAGCTCGTTTGAGCAATTCACAATCTTATCTCAATATTTACCTGCCTTGAATTATATTCCATATAATTGGGCAAATCACAATCTCATCTCAAAGGCCTATATACACAATTATATTCCATATAATTGTGACATCATATTAACACATCAAACTTATGCATTAAACTATTAATTCCACCTGACTCAAGCCATTCATTTCAAAAATATTTTGATAAATTATGAAACAAACCCCGAGCAGCCTACCTTGATCCGCGGTGTCGAGAGTAGGCTCATTCCAACAATTCGGTCCCGAGTTTTGGGATCGATCAAGCTTGACCGTTCAAGGCCTCAAAAAACCAGAAACATTACAAAACACTTAAACAAAGTGGCTTCCGTAGGATAAAACCCCTACCTCCGCGAGGAGTTTGTCAAAAACCCGACTTTTTGGTGTCCACGCAGCTCTCATCGTAGATCAACTTTGCCTTAGTCCAGATGAAAACACAACGGTTCGATTTTCATAGATGCGAAGAAGCAAGAAAGAAAAAATAAATAAAAATTCTCTCATCACGCTCTCTCTCTCTCCCAGTAGCGCCTCTCCTTTGTATTGATTTTTTTCATTTTATTATTATTATAGTATTATAATAATAATAATAATATTATTATTATTATTATTATCATCATTGGATAAACGATTTCTATTGCCCCATTCGGATCCATTTCTGTCCCAAAAAAATATATTTCTTTTCAGTTCACTTTATTGTAAATGAACTTAAATCAAGTCATTTCCCGACTTCCGAGATTTTCGTAAAAATCTCGCCCTTGAAGTCACTAGCGATTTATCGCTTTCGAAATTCGTAAATGTGGCGTCTCGAAATTCAATGAAACTTTTGCAGATTATAAATTTCATGGGAGCGAATTTGCTTGGCGCCGATCCGTTTCATGTCAAGAGATCTAGGAAATTTTAGGTTTCAGCAGAAGTGATTTTACCCTTTTTCAGAAAAATTGAATTTTTCTCGGGTTTTACAGTTTTAGTTCATGTTTCAACAACAGTAGAAGCAGTAGATGTTTCAATAGAAGTGAGAAATCAATAGTCTTTGGCATGATGCTTCTTAAATCACGGCCGGTGTGTTAAACTTGGTAGAAATCCTTCTATCTATATTGGCTTGGTTGTCTTGCACATGAATAGTTCATGGGTTGTTATTGCACAACATGGGACCAGAATGCTGATTCTGTTAAGCTTGAATTTCATCAGCAAAAGAAATAGATTTTCTCAATTGGTTGTTTGTGTTCCATTTCTTAACTTTGTCTTGTGGAATTGTTTTTGAACTCTCACACCAATCTGCAAATGGTTTTCTTTGGCAAAGTTAGCATACGAAGGAAAATTTCGTGGCGATAATGTCGAGATATGTATACACTTTTGGTTGATGGATGCCAACATCTATACCCTTTATCTGTGAACTATATCCAATAAAAATGCATGGATGTCTCAGGTGAGAATTTATTCTTTCCATAGTCTTTCAGATATGGAAAACATTGGCAACCAGATATTCTCAAGCTTCTTTGTTTAGGATATTTATGGAAAAGCATAAAGAAAGGACTCTCCATAATCAACAGCATCGAGCGTGGTCGGTTATGAGATATGCTTGATGAGAAATGCATCACCCATAAACTTCAAGGTAGCTTCGCATGGAAAGCATTGTTAGACCCATTTCTACAATGTGTCTATGCTTTCTCTCTATGACCCCATTCTGTTTTGGAGTTCCTGGACATGAAATTTATTGCAAAATTCCACACTTGTTCAAATTATTATGAAAATCAATTGATTTGAACTCACCTTCTCCATCACTCTGAAAAAATTTTATTTGCCTTTCAAATTGATTCTCGACAAGACTTTGGAACTTCAAAAAATATTCAAAAAATTATGATTTCCTTTTTAAAGGGTAGAGCCAAACATCGCAGTATGATCATCCACAGATAACATAATATCTATCCTGGATTAAGATTATTTGGTGTAGGCCCCCATAAGTCACAATGAATTTTATCAAGAGGTTTGCTGGAAGTTTTATTTCTTAAACTAAATAGGAGTTTACATTTTCTCTAACTGGTTCCTGACACAAACTGTTGTTGATTTCATCCACCTAGACACTTCAATGAAATTCTTTTCTTCTAGGAGCTTTATAGATTTTGTTTGTGGATGCCCCATACGTTGATGCCACACTTCTAATGAAGCCTTGCCAGTCTAAGTAGCTGTCATAACTTGAATCATATCATCCTTCAAAGCATAAAGACCTCCCTTTCTAATCCCTCTTGCTACCACTTGCTGAAACTAATCCTTAAACCAGTTGATGAGAATTCTATAGAGCATAAGTTATCAGAGGTAAGTTGCCCAATGGACAACAAATTTTTCTTAATTTCAGGAACAACCAATAAATTTTTAAACTTTAGATCTCTATGTTTGGTTTTCAGTCTTGCTTCACCAATGTGTAATATTCTTAAAGCTTCTCCATTTCCCACAAATATTGCATCATTTCCTTTATAAGGAGCTATTTGAGTCATTTACCGGATTATTTGTTATGTGGGTTGTTACTCCAGGGTCCACGTAGAAAGTAGGATCCTTTTCTTCTTCATTTAGAGCCATAGTAGCCAAGGCTTGAGGAATCTCTTCTTCTTGATAGGAATAGTCAAATATGTTCCAACAATCCAAGGCAGAATGGTTAACCTTATTACAAATTTGGCAAATGAGAGTACCTTAAGATTTTTGAGTTTTCATATGATGGAGGCTGATAACTAAAGTTGCTTCTAAAGTTGCCAGTTTTGGTATGAACGTTATGTTTTGGATCAATAGTATTATTAAGAAATCGGCTTGCTTGTGTGAAGCCACGACCTCTAGAATGAAATTTTCCACCTCGGTTTCATGCCCCTCCTCGATGAGTAAAAAAAGCTTGCTCTTGATTCATTGAGTCCTTATGCTCCTCCTTTTCTATGCAACCATTTGTTCATGCCCTTGTAGGCCAGCTCTAGCGATTGTATGAGGGATATGGTGGCTTTGATAACATTGCCACTCTAAAATCCATATATTTATTTCCAAGGCCTTGAGCAAGTTGAAAATCTTATCTAGATCATTCACAGGTTTTCTAACTACAGCTAATGCATCACAAATGCCTTTGAATTCTCTTAGATATTCATTAATAGATCTTGCACCTTTCTTCAACCCTGAAATCTATTGGTGAGTTGAACCTCCTTTTCTTTGGTCATGGATAGAAGCTTCTCTTCTGAAGAGTTCCAGACATCATAAGCAGTCTCCATTCCATCCAATAAAGCATCATGAGTCTAAGAAGCCATGAGGTAAGTAGACCATCGTTGTGAGACCATGTCTGTATCAACCGATCATTGGCCTCATCTCCTTCGGTATCCATTATCTCCTATGATATATCCCTTTTATCTTGGAGATGATGAATTAACCCGAGACTTCGAATAAGGGGAAGAACTTGCGAGGGCCATAAAAGGTAGTTTGACGCGTTTAGTTTGATGGAGATGAGACTTGAGCATTGATGGAATGCTTGGATGCTAAGAGTAGTTTATGGATTCGCCATGAATTTCAACTACTCTGATACCATGAAGAATGAAGCAGCAATTTTCAAGGGTGATGACAGAAGTTTACTACACCCAGACATCCTTTATAACTAGAAGAATTATACAAAAAAGGCATAATATACAAAAATGAGGGTCAACACGTCTCAAATAAGAACACTAGTGAGTGTTTTCCATTTTGGATTTCATTTCCCATGTAGAGAATCATGATCCTTGGCAGATTTCATGCTGGCAAATTGCATGCTGGAGTTAACATGATCCTTGGCTAATTGAATGCTGAAATTATCTTTATCATGAGATACCATGTCTTTGGGATCGTGGCCGGCTATCGACACACCCCCACCCTACCGGCGGCGAGCTGCGGCCACTCCTGAGAATCCCGATCGTTACCTCTAATGACTAGAAATCCCTGTGAAGCGAAGTCGTATTGCTTGCTTAAACCTCCTATAAATTTTTTTCTTTTATTTTTCAGTTTAGGATTTGGTAAAATCTTAGCAGCGGAAAAACTTCGGCAGCATGATTGCTGCACATAGTCTAATTCCAAATCCTGTATACATCCAATTTACACTATATCCAAAATATGGCAACCAGCATACCAAACATATTCTCACAATACTAAACTATGTACATACATATGTTCCTTTACATATTCAAAGTGTTTCCTTACAAAATATTCTTAATCTACACCACTTGTACAATGTCAGGACAACCCCTATTGTGCTCCAGCGTCTTCCGTACCTGTACCTGGAAAATAGTTTTTAAAATACAAAATAATGAGCTAAAAGCGAGGCTCGGTGAGTATATGGTTCTATAAAAGGTTTTGCTTTAGGAAAACATCTCAAAATGTAAAAAAGCTCTTTTCACAATTATTTTAAAAGCTTTCTTTGCTTTGCTTGCTTTAAAAGTTTCTAAAACTTTTCATTGCTTTCTTGCTTTTGTACTTACTTGCTTTTAAAAGTTTATAAAACTTTTAATACTTGCTTGAGCTTTGTTTTGCTTTTCTTTTAAAAGCTTGTAAAACTCTTATTTCTTGCTTGCTTAGAAGTTTATAAAACTTCATGAATTTTCTTCTAACTGGCTTTAACGCTTTATCATCTTGAAAAAGTTTCTTAAAACCTTTTCTTAAGCGCTGCTTTAAAATTTTCTCAAACTTTTTCATAAAAATGGGAGCTTGGGCTCGTGTCTTTGAAAATAAAACCACGGGAGCTTGGCTCGACAGTCTTTTGGGAAATCTAAGCGGGGCACAGGCTCGACCGTTTGCTTCCAAACTCTCTCAGGAAGCACAGGCGGCCCAGGAGACCAATAGTTGATTTTTCCAAAGCGTATATCATGCTTATAAAACATCAACCACTGGAGGCTATTTTGCTTACTTTACTAGTGAACACGGGAACTTTGTGTTCAAGCGTCTTGCGATGGAAGGACCTTTATCTGTCAGTTTTCCGGTGAATATGGTGGAGATTGACCTCGATATGCGCCATCACCATACTTAGTTAGAGCTCATAACCTTATATACTCTATCGTGCCACGGTCTCCTTTAAATGCATGATGTATGTCTAAGTTTGCGAGACCCGGGCAAAATTACAATCATGTATGAAATCCTAAGCACCCACCGTGCTGCGTCTGCAGGAATACCTCGACGGTTGCTTGCTTAGAACTAGGGAAGGCCTTGTTTTTCTCGAAACTTTCTTTGCTTGCCTTGCTTGCTCTTTGTAAAATGGTTTTACACTTTGAAACCATTTGCCTTGCTTGAAAAATGGTTTTAATTATTTAAAACCATTTGCTTACTTGCCCCCCTTACGTGAAAAATGGTTTAATTATTCAAAACCATTTACTTACTTCTTTGAAAATGGTTTTAATTATTCAAAACCATTTACTTACTTGCTTGCTTTCTTAATTATGGTTTCTGATTTAAAACCAATGCTTGCTTTCAAAAATGGTTTAACTGAAAACCATTTGCTTTAACTCATTGCTTGCTTCTTGAAAATGGTTTGCATTCAAAACCATGAAATACCGGTGTAAGCAGTTTATAATTATAATAATATCTGGCTAGTATTTGGAAAATGAGTTTAAGAACACTTCGCCCTCTTTCTTTGCTAAACTTGAGAGCATAGTTCACGCGCTTTTCCACACTTGCTACTTTTTAACCTACACACTTTCGGCCGAATCTGACGACAAATTAATCGCCTCTCGCATAACTTAACATACTCCTGGAGCTTAGTCACTATCTCTTTGCACTATTTTAAAGCTAAGGTGCTAAGGGTTCTATTCCAACTATAATCACCCAATTTGGAGCACCGAAACTCAAGTTACGTCCGAAACAACCCGGAATACTCTATGTCTAAAGCTGGAATCAGAATTTTTCTTGCACATGGCCCCACTTTGAGTGAATTTTTGGGCCACTTAGGATCGGAATTTGACAATGCCTATTTCTTTAGGTTTGGTTTTCCTTGAAGTCTAGTTTAAGTATCCACTTGAATCACTCAAATCGGATAAGAAATGAGCAAGTTATGGCTAAAATGCAGCCAATTCGAAATAGGAAAAGCGAACGAAGTGTACGGTACACCTTTGTTCATGTACCCGACCCACACTTTTTGTACGGTGGGGGTGTAGGTACACTGTTCATGCCGGTACACCTTCAAAATTTTGCCCCGGATTTTGTTGTTTTCCTACTTTTGATGCCAATTCACTCCATCTGACTTCAATAATTCATAATACCTCAAAAACCTGACTTGGATTCATCCCAAAAACAATTATGGCAGCAAATGGGTGCTATGGAACCTCGAGCCTCAAAACCTTAGGTAGAGCAAGAACTCAACCTAGGTCCACCAATTCTTTTAAAACCACACTTAATTTTGATGATTCCATGTTTCTTTTACATCCAATTGGGGTTTTACTCTGCTTGACAATTTAAGGATTTGTGTGATCTTTGCACAAAGCAGAGACCAAAGGAGAACTAATCCTCCATACCAAAAACCTTAGGATTCAAATCCAAAAACCCAAAAATAAGGATTTCATTACCTTGATCTTCTTCTCCTCTTCCTTTTTCTTATTCTCTTGCCGTCTTAGACTCCTCTCCTTCTCTTCTCAAGAAGCGAAGTGAACTTCCCTAACCTTTTGGAGACGAAATGACATTTGGTTTTATTTTCCCATTTTATATTTAGCATTTCCTTTAATTGAAAATAGCCCTCATCTTTTTAATTAATGCAAATCAACTTTTACTATTTCTACTATGGCCCATCTCAAATTTCCATATCTTATTTGCTAAATGACCATTGTACCCTTGTTCTCATACACAAATCCCGGGTTCCATAATTTATCATTTCCTACTTTAGTCTCCAAAATACTATAATGTGATACTTGGTACTCTTATACACCCCCTACAGTATCATGCACTGTACACTCTCTCGAATGGGGTGTTACACTATCCATTGTGTTTAAGTTTCCCATGAATTGGCATCCATAGTCTAACAAGCTAAAAAATTTCGACCTTTCAAGACCACCTCTAGTATCTTTTAATTATGAATCTTCCTATTATTGGTCAACCAACATATCTTAGTTATTAAAGACATAATGTCAAGCACTTAAGGAATTACTATGGTAATAGTTTTTGTGAACACATCTTCTCAAGATTATTCGAGGGAACATAATATCTCAATCTAATAAATATCATGGTACATTTATTAAGAATACCTTTTGTTACTATCTTCTATCACTAATGACCCAATTCATAAGGAATATATGATGAATCTTACTATATATCGTCCATAGGTCAAAGTGACCCCTAACTAGCATAGACTTATAATTGTCTTTAAAGGTTAAGAGATGATGCAATAAGTTAGTTCCATGAAGTCATGACTATTTGATAGCCTTGAGTCTTGATCCACTATAGTTTCTATCTACAAGTAATCATGCCTACACACTAGCATACTCCATGAGAACCTTATCTTGGATGCCAAGACTAGTCATCCCTCTAATTAGGAGGTTATGTGCTACAATCTCTAATAGGTTATATAGACCCATGAATCTACAATGAACAAGCATTCATTACAAAACCCATGACATGGATCATTTGTGCTACTCTTAAGGTACTCGAGTCACATACAATGCGAAAGATGTAGGCAAGAGTACTTATAAGATATAATAAATGGAAAAGAATAAATAATAGTGAACTTCTATTTTATTAAACAAATAATAAATCCAAGAATTTATTACATCATTTCAAAACTTCAATCTCTGTGGCCATTAAAGATTCTTCCTGTCAATGTCTCAGTACTAAAGGTTTAAGTTATTTGTAAATAGAATCTTCTCAACCATTGCATCACCTATATGAGCCAGCTCATGATTTATTCCTCTCGATGTATTACTTCTTTGGTGGTTTCTTTGATCTTTAGACTGTCACAATCCCACCATTATTACAAATTACTAGAAGAAAAATGAGAATTAGTGACGAATTTTTAATATGGAAAATAAATTTTGTCGCTAAATATTTATATTAGCAACAAAATTTAAAATTTGTCTCAATATGTATTACATTCAATAGTTATAGAGACAAAAATACAATTTTTGTCGCCAATTATATTTTTGATAAGAAATTTGTGTGAATACATTATTCATAAAATAATTTGTGACAACATTTGACATTCAGCAACAATTTTTTTGCACAAAAATATATATTTTAGCAACGAAATATGTCATCAAATTTTATTTAGCTAAAAAAATATTATAAATTTTAGAGACAAATTTGTTTCTCATATTTGTTAACTGGAACACAATGTTTTCATCTATAAATATTATGATTATTTTTGTATTATATCAATAACTTAGACTAGATAATGTTATATAATGTTCAAATATATTTATTTTTGTAATTTTTAGCTCATATTTTTATGAAATATAAGTTTTTATTTCTTATAATAATATAGTAATTATAATCATGTATCTCTTGCATAAGGATAACCAATAAGATAGATTTAAGTGGGGTTATTCAAAATAAATTTCATACCCATCTCACATTTAGAAAATTATATGGGGTAGCAATGGGTCAGTGAGCATGGGAAATTCAAGTTAACATTATTTTTAATTACTTTTAATTTTGTTAGTTACAGTAAAATAGACACATTTTACAAATGATTAAAAAATATTTATAATTTGTATAACATTTTATAAAAAAAATATCACATTATTATTATTAAATAACAAATAGAAATTAAATTAATTTCATTTTTAAAATTTGTTTTTATATAAAGGTGATGTGAATTAAAATAATACCCTATTTGCCTCAAGTTTGGAAAAAAAAAACGTAAACTTGTTAAAAGACCTCAAACTTGGATGCAAAAAAACCTAAACACGTCCCATTAAAGTCGAGAGAAGTGAATTGGGAAAAAAAAAAAAAAACTCACCTATTACCATCACTATCCTTAAATGGTTGGATTTTATATGTGAGGTTAAATGACCTTAAACTAGATTTTGATTGGTATGATCCTTTTTACATGGATTAAAGTCTTCAAAATATGAGTATGTTTGAGTGTAAAAATCTTACACCATTGGTTTTGTTGCATGACAACTTTGACATTGATTGATTATCGTGAAATTTAATCTAAAATGTTGGTGTCTAAGAATTGTATTAAATATTTCTAAATTAATATATTATCCAATAAAGAATATTATGAAATTGAATTTTATGAAGAAATATGTGACATTGTTGGCTAATTGTTTTCTTACCGACAACATTCATTCTCTTATTTTATTTAGTTACTTGTTCAATTTTCCATTTTTGTATTTAATATAACAAGTTGAGTTGTAAATTCGACACCTTCTTTTGTTATAAAATAACATAACCTATTAATTTTATCTTATGACTAAATAAAATACGATTTACAAAGAAATATAACACTCATCAATCCTATTATATTGAGATATTTGATTTTGCCTTCATCGATTAAATATACAAGTGAATTGAATTATTGTGCAAAAGAAAAATCATATCTAAGTAAAATACTGCGTAGGTTGATTATAAGATATAAATGATTTGTGTGAAACCCCGAGAAAATCGAATTTTCTCAAAGAGAACAAGTGGCAATTTCGGTAGAATATGAAGTACAGATCTCGGATGATAAACGAGACTTCACCCAGTTAGGTAGTCTCGTGAAATCTAACTATACGTCGAATTTAGTCGAATTCCAAGACATTCATTGCACGTTTTGGCCTTAGAGTATGCAGATGTAGTGCTTGACATGGGATAATGACAAATGTCACTATAACGTGTCTTTCTTGTGACTTTATGTTATAATATTATAGAGGATGAAATTAGTGGCTTATATTCGATGTGTGTCAAGAAAATAGTGGAAAGAGGGGACATAAATTGGAATTTTTTGGAGTTTGTTAATGAATGAGACAACATGAATAGTGACCTTCTCAAATGAAAAGGAGCGGACGGCAGCCGTGATGCGGTGGGCTTGAGTTTTTTGAAACTGGGAGAGAGAGAGGCTCCTTACCTGCAAGATTCGTCGATCGGACGAAGTCGGATTTGTCGGGCGATAAGGAAAGTTGTTCTACATGGCTAGGGCAATGCGTGGGCACTAATTTTAGGGAGTTTCGACAAACTCTGTGAGGTAGGGGTTTTATCCTATTTGTTTTACCTCTTGTTCAAGTGTTTTGTGATGCTTGTGTTGGTTTGAGTAGAGTAGTGGCCGTTTGATGGAATCCCCGAATCTTAGAAGCTAGAAGTGTGGAAATTTTGGGACCCATTTGGATGAATCGTGCTTGATGTAGGGGCCCATTTTGGAGTCATTTGTGTTGTAAATTGTGTAATAAATTGTGTTTTGGTATGTATGGAAGTAGGAAATGGCTGAGTTTTGGTTATAAAGTAGGCAGATGTTGGATGAGTGGGCTGCCCATGGACAACCCACTTGCTCTATTTTGGGACTGTAAAAACAGTCCCATTTTGTGTGACATGGACCATAAATGTCCATGTGTTTTGGTATGAAATTGTTGAATTGAATGGCTTGAGTTGTGTGGAAATAAATAGGTTAATACATTATTTTAATGTGTTAACACAATGACATAATTATATAAAATATAATTGTGTTTGTAGGCCATTGGGGATGATATTGTGGTGCTCAGTGAAATTTAATTTGGGAGTTGGTTGATCAAAGTTGAATTACATGTGGTGTGATTGTAAATTTGAGAATATATGATTGCTTTACAATCACACCACATGTAATTCAACTTTGATCAGCTTGACTCCCAAATTAGCTCACTTGGTAATTCAAATATCATCTGATGGCCTCTGAGCACAATTATATTTTATATAATTATGTCATTGGCTGTTAACACATTAAAAGCTCATGTGATATTCCACCTGACTCAAATCATTAATTCGAATTTATCTGCTATGGACATTATGGTCATTCACACAGCTGGGCTTTGTTTTTACGAGTCCCAAACAAACTGAGAATGAGACCTGACTCAGCAGCTTCTCATCAGCATCGGGCCACACTAGCGAGCAAAATCTAGCCCTTCTACAGTAACACAATTTAACCGCAATTTGCTGCTTTGCAAAGCATTCTATGCCAGGGCTGTCAGAGTAGGTCCCGAAAATTTCACGCCGGTTCAGCGGGGCTGAATAACGACCACTCACGACTCAGTAGCAACATCACAAAAAACTGCAAACAGAAGGTAAAGGCGAGCCAGGATAAAACCCACCCTCACGTCGAAACTCAAGAGTATTTTGCAGCGTTATCGCAAACAGAGCAACTTTCCTCTGGCAGATCAGTGGCAGCGGTAGCTGCTCTACAGGTTTCAAAACTCCAAGCCTGTACTGGTGCTCTATCGCACAACTTCAGCACTCGTGAGAAAGGTCACTATTATCTTTTGTCTCATTCATTGGCGCAGGCTGCAAAATTCCAATATTCCCTTCTTTCACTTTTGACACATGGCTTGTCTCTAAACCATCCATTGCTCACTACCTGTCTTAGCGGCTTGTGTCGCGAAAGAGTACGTGTTATAGGTGACATTTGTCATCCACGTTTGCGGCACCGGAGTACTGGTGCACTCGGCAGCTATGCGGAATTGACCCGTGCGGAGTGACGAGGGATCGGCGGATGCGAGGAAAATCGTTTCATCATCATCCAGACCTCTAGAAAAGGTACCCCAGTTTGCGGTATGATTTTGCCACTAGAAAACCATTTCTGAGGTTCACATTGCCTCCTTAAAAATTTAGATCGAAATTCCAATCACATACGCATCCATCCACGTGCATACGTAACCTCACTAAATCGGCAGGTGTGAATTGTAATGACTTGAAACTAAGGAGTCACAATTTGCAACAACCGATGGTAATGACTTCATCCATGTCAGAGCCAGCATCAACACTGATAATGCTACTACCCTAAGGTCCACCATGAGCAGAATCACTGAGATCCCTGACTCACAATCTCGACACATTTGACCAACTCTCACCCTACATCCTAGGGAAGAATTTCCCATCATCTCTAAAATAAAATTTTATAAAATAAAATGAAATAAAATTTTGAAAAAAAAAATGAAATTTTCAAAAATGAAATTTTTGTTGTTAAAAATTATTTAATGTGGAATGATTGTCTTGCATTACCTGTAAATGCAGGGACATTGTGTATGAAATGTTTTCTGTGTATGAATAGTGTCTCGGGACTATGTTTATGCCTTAGAGATAATGCATTGAAATTGAATTTAACTGCCATTTGACATGTATAGATGGCTAGTCGAGGGCGAGGACGTAGAGATCGTCCACGAGGTACTGGTCAAGCACCATGAAGCTTTTGACAAGGCCTTTGCGAGCGTGGGATTACGATTATTCTTGCTCCTTCACGAGGCATGTGCAATAGTGAGCGAGCGAGTCGACGACCTCCCGGCGTTTAGAAAACATCATCCTCAGTGGGCGAGAGGAGGAGTGGACTCTAAGTCGGGGCAGTATGACCTGCGAGAGGAGAGGAGTGGATAACATACGAGGCATCCAAGATATGGGTGTTGGTACTAAGAGGAAGGAGAGATCATCTTTCTTCCAACCGAGGGAAAAGAGGAAGACTTATGTTTTGCAGGATATCCCGGGACGGGGACCCGAGGTCGAGAATGGTACATTTAGTCAGGTAGGGTAGATGATGTGTTATTTCTGCCGGCAGCCTGGACACTTTTGACAGGATTGTCCACGGAGGCAGGAATCCCAAGGTTATGGGACACCTCAATCCCAATCATTAGTGAGACGAGTTAGGGTTGCCAGTTAGGATGGGCAGATGGTGTCTTCTGCCGTTGCGGCGGCCGGACATATGAGAGGGGTGCCAGGCGACCGGGGATCAGGGGTTTGGGACCGCACGAGTCCTGTCGGTGTTGGATGCGCCGATCCGGGAAAGTGTCTGATACAACAAGCGCAAGGAATTGCTCTCGGGAGCTCTAAGTGTCACATAGTAGTATTTGGAGACTAAAGTAGGAAGTAAAGTTTATGATTGCAGTTTAATGTAATGAGAACAGGTACATTGTCATTCAGCAAATAGGACATGACCATGAAAATCATTAAGTGTAGAGATGGGCCACAATACAAATAGCATAAGTTACAATTGAAAAATTAAAGAGATGAGGAATTGATTTCAGTATTGAAAAGTTGATATTATAAATAATGGGAAGTTGATATGCAAATATTTGAGTGCTTGAGGACTAGAAAGTGCAATTAAAGGAAAGTTGAGATTAAATAGAGATGAGACAAACAAATAAGTCATTTGTCTCATTTTGACTAGAGCTTCACGTAAGAAAGAAGGAGAAGAAGGAGAGAGCGAAGAGGAGAGGAGGAAGAGAGGAAAAGTGGAAGGGAGACCAAAACCAGGTAAGTTTTCATTTTGATGTGGTAATTTGATGTCTTGAGCTTTTGTGTCATTTCCCACATGGAACTTAGTTACTCCTTGTTCTAGGTTTGGTGGGAGATCACATTAACCTAGAATTCTTGAAGTTTTATTGAGGAAAAACCCCAATTGGTGAAATTAAACATGGAATCATCATAATTTTGGTTTGTAAGAATTGGAGGACCTTAGGTAGGGAGTTCTGTACATTTTCACCTAGAGTTTTTAATGGTATGAAGTTCCAAATCACCAATTCAGAATGTTGTGAAGTTGGTTTGGGTAATTCCATGTTGGTTTGATGAATTGTTGCAAAAAGGAGAATGTTAGGTTTTAAAGGAAATTCTGTCAAATTTGGTAAAACCACTGTTTTTGTTTTGGTTATAGATTAGAGATTATAATCATCAGTGAATTGATTCAATGGTAAGAGCTGTAGATGGGAGCTACAAATGTATAGAAGGAACCAAAGGCAAATTGTAACTCCTAAGGCTCCCAAATACGGACTGAAAGGTGAGCTCGTGTAGCTCACTGATTTTTGCTCAGTTTTTGGGTATGGTTGTAGTGTTTTGGCGCAAGTGGAGTTCACTCATCAAATTGAGTGATTCAAAATTATAAGGTAAATATACATCTAGGGAATAAGTTAGCTGAAGGAGTGCATGAAAATTGTAAGCCAAAAGTGCCCATAAATTTGTCAGAGTAGGCTATGTGCAGATTCTGTTCTGCCAAATTAGTCCATCTAGATGTAAATACAATAACTTGAGTTTGGTTGATCCAAATTGAATTCAATTAGAGAAAAACCTTAGAATCATAGCTTCAAAGGAGTAAGAAATAATTTCAAGTATGGATTAAAATCTAGAAATCAAGGATAACAATGTGACTCAGTGGGTTAGATAAAACATGCTATCTTTCTGGTTATGAGCCTGAGATGCATTCAGATGCCATATAATATTGATCTCTATAAAGGACTGATCTGGAGGATTTCATAATTTTTGAGCCTTTTGAATAATTTTTGGGTAATAAAGTCCATAGAGTATTGTTGGAAAAAGGGTACCAAATGAGTGGTTTTTGTTAGGGTTTTTAGTATAAGATTGCGAAATTGTTAATTTGACTTTGCCGCCAGTGTTGTGTGACCTTAAAGTGGTTTGCGTGTGAAGTACGTTAAAAGTTTATCTACGCTATACATAGGCGTTAATATGTGGTGTGTTAGGTTGAGTGTGTAGGTTAAAAGTAAAGGCGGGGAAGAGTGTGGGTATGTACTCCCGAGTTTTAGCGAGCAAAGAGGTGAGTGTTCTAAACTCATTTCCAAATACTAATATTATTATTATTATAAGCGTTGTTTACCTTTGGTATTTCATGGTTTTGATTTGCAAACCATTTTCAAGAAACAAGCAATGAATTAGAAATCAAGCAAATGGTTTGAGTTAAACCATTTTGAAAGAAACAAGTAAATGGTTTCTAAATTGTAAGCCATCTTTCAAGCAGCAGTAGAAGTAAATGGTTTTGAATACTTAAACCATTTTTCAAGCAAGCAAGCAAGCAAATGGTTTTAATTTGTAAAACCATTTTTCAAAGAGCAAGCAAGCAATCAAGCAAGCAAAGAATGTTTGTGAAAAACAGGCCTTCCCTAGTTCTAAGCAAGAAAGCGCGGTCGGTATTAAAATGCGTGCCGCGGTGGTGTTAGGATCTCATACATGCATTTAGTTTTTGCACGGTCGGCAAATGTGAACGCCCATCATGCATTTAAAGGGAGACAGAGTGGCGCGTGCGAGTATATAGGTTATGAGCTCTAACTAAATTATGGTGATGGCGACCCGAAGGTCAATTCCACCATATTCCATGGAAAAGATTGATGCGGACACGGTCCTTCCGACGCGGTCGCCAGAACCGAGTGTTCGCTAGGGTCTGATAAGTAAAAATAGGCCTCCGATGGTTGATGTTTTATAAGCATAATATACAGTTTTGAAGAATCAACCATTGGTTCGTGCCGGGCTTGGGAGAGTTTTAAAGCGGCGGTTGGCTGGGCTCAGTTTATTCAAAGCATGCGGTTGAGCCGAGGCTCCGTGTTTATGAAGAGTTTTGAGAAACTTTTGAAGCCAGGTTTATGAAAAGTTTTGAGCAACTTTTTAAAGCAAGAGTTGAGAAAAGTTTAGAAACTTTTAAAGTATTAAAAGATAAAGCTGACCAGCGAGAGATTTTAGTTTTATAAACTTTCCAAGTAAGCGAAGCAATAAAAGTTCGAGAAACTTTTAGTAAAATAAAGTAAGAAAAATAATTTCACGGGAAATATCATGTAAGCGAAAGTTTTCTGATTTTAGATGTTCGGAAAAGCGAGCATTTTCTAAAGCATGCACTCGAGCTCGTTTAGCTCATTATTTTACGTTTAAAACTATTTTTCGGAGTCACAGTGCGCGGTATTTGGAGCATGGTAGGATTCTCGACTTTGTATCGATGTTGTAATTAATAATCTTGTGGAAATACTTTGAATTTGTATAATGGAGCATATGTATGTACATAGTATAGTTTTGTGAAAATGTGTGGAGCTTGAGGCTCTTTTGAAGAATGTTGGTTTGCCATATTTGGAAATGTGTAATTGTGTATCACGGGTTTTTTGGGACATGTCTATATATACAGTGATATACTGCTTAGAAATTTTATAAAATCACAAGTTTAGAAAGAAATTTTTTTTTATCTGAGTTGAAGCAAGCAATAGGCCGGCTTCATAGGACCACCTGGTCGTTAGAGGGTAGCGGTGCAGGGAGTTACGTGGTGTGAGCCTAGCCAGATGGTAGGAGGTGGGGGTGTGACAAGGCGGGTATCGGAGCGTAAGTGGTTGTGTTAAGCATCGTGGTTTCGTATACCACAACTGATACACCATGCAGCGGCCGTCGTTTTCACGATTCAAAGTACATACATATAAGGTGATTGAGAGTGAAGCAGGTTGATTTTTTTATACGGCACTATGTGTCGAGGCGGACGTCGGGAGTGGAGTCTAGGAGAAATATTCCGAAGTGTTTGAGCGTCACGAGAAGTACTGAGAGGGACCAGGCCTCACGTAGTTGGTTCCACTTCACCCAGCCTCACGTGAATCGAGGCCTCGACGATGGGATCGAAATTTGGACCATCCCGGGCCCTGAAGGAGCTCCAGTGCCGGGATTGTTCTGGTAGAAGCGGGTGGCCATGATTCTTGTGAGAATGGTAGCCATGGCCGACCCAGCGTCGGCGTCGCGACCTCCACCACTAGGGGTTGTTGAACCTGGGGTCGATGGGAGAGTCTGCAGTTTGGGCGCCCGACGTATGATGGCGGGTGGTGATCGGGCGACAGTTATGGTTGGGCCGCGTAAATAAGGTTTCTACGGGTTATGGGGCTGCTAAATGAGCAAAGAGTCTTGTTTTTCCCGGTTTTACGATGGAAAGGCAGGGCTAAGAGATTAGTGGGACGCCGTGGAGAGGAGGAGGTATCTAATGGCATATCATGGGACCCGGAATTTCAAAGAGTTATTTGATAGGGTTCTTTCCTCGAAGTCATAAGGATTCGAAAATTGAGGAGTTCTTCGGGTTGGAAACAGAAAGGAAGCATGTCGGTGTCGGATTATGAGAAGGAGTTCTCGGGAACTAGTTAGATTGGTTCCATATATTCCAAGGCGAGTAAACCTGTGAAGTCTGGTTTTTAGTGGGATTACGGCAGGATCCGAGGAATTGCATTTGTCTGCGGTTCCTCTCATAATGGAGTTGGGGACTTATTTGGCATTTCGAGTTGAGCAAAGAAATGCGGCGGCTATGTCCCGAGTAAGGCAGAAAGGAAGAGAGGAGTGCATCGGGCACTTCAGCGAGCTACGGGCCGATGCGGTAGAGAAACGAGGTAGGGATTCTGAAGGCGGGTGCGGTCGAGGCACCTCTGGTCGAGGGATACGATGAGCCCCTCGGTTGCTGCGGTGGCACCGAGTCTTCCTCGTGTATTATATGTGTCGGGACACCATGGGGGAGTGTAAGAGATTGATGCGGTGTTTCCATTGTAGCGGGAAGGCCGTTTATTGGGAGTGTCCTCGGTGATTGGTGCGGTAGCATTAGTAGCGGTCTTAACACCCGGTACGAAATTAGCACCGCGGTCGTCGGGAGGTGTCAAGCGGAGGGCCAGCAGGCGCGGGTGGGGTGGCGGGTGGTGAAGGTAGAGCGGTGCCCGAGGTCTGACGAGACTCGCTCGAGGCAGTATATCTTTGTGACCCTATCTTTGTGACCGACCCAAGATGCGGATCTGCGACTCGGATATGGATTCTGGTATTATTTCTATCCTTGATCATGATGCTTATACATTAGTGGACCCAGGAGCCACACATTCATTTGCATCCAGGCCTTTCTTAGATCGCTTCCGGATAGAAATTGACCGTTTAGAGGTCGGTATAGAGTTCCCTTCCAGTTTGATCCAGTTATTCTCTCCCGAGACGAGTAGTCGAGATAGTAGGATTACGATTGAGGACGGGAGTTCAGCGGATCTTGTGGCCTTAGATATGAGGATTTTGATGTAGTCCTCGGCATGGATTAGCTATCGCCATAGAGCCACATTGGGTGTTATAAAAGTAAAGTTGCATAGGCAGGGGAAGTGGAGGGGTTAAGTTTAGGGAATATGTAGAGTGTTATCTTCTAGTATGATCTGCCGTAGTGTGCTTGAGAGAATCTTTGTGTAGCAGGGTTGTCGGGGGTTATCTAGCTTATGTGGTGGAAAAGCGGGAAAGGAGGGGACTCACGGTGGATGAGATTCCAGGTTGTTAGAGTTCCCGGATGTATTCCGGATGATGTGCGAGTTACCTCCGGAAAGAGAGGTGGGTTCACAATTGATTTGATCAGGGTGACCCATTTCCATTCCCTCATATAGGATGGCTCCTGCTGAGTTGAAGAGCTTAAGGCTCGATTAAGAAGGAATTGTTAAGTAAGGGATTCATTCGTAGAACATATCCCATAGAACTCCGAGTTCTCTTCGTGAAAAGAAAGATGGGAGATTTCTTGTTTGTGTATAGATTACGACGGTGAACAAAGTTACCATCGCGATCAGTATCCCTCCCTAGGATCGATGAGTTATTCGATCGACTGGGATTGAGTGTACTCGAGATAGATTTGAGGTCGAGGTATCATCGGTTGGGGGTCGGGAGGTGATGTTCCTAAAATTTGCATTCGGGACACGCTACGGACATTATGAGTTTATGGTGATGCCGTTTGGCTTGACTAATGCTCCGACAGTTTTTATGGATTTGATGAGCAAAGGGTATTCCGGTAGGTATTTGGATAGGTTATTCATAGTCTTTATTGATGATATCCTAGTGTATTCGGGTAGTTCGGAGGAACATTGAGCACACGAGGATTGTGTTCTGGAGACCTAAGGGAGAAACAGTTGTATGCCAAGTTAGGCGAGTGTCGGTTTGGCTTGACGAGGGTGGCATTCTAGGTCATGTGATCTCGGTGAGGGTAGTGTGGATCCCAAAATAGAAGGCCCGTGAGTAAATTGGAAGCTAGCCAAAGATGTGTCGGAGGTTAGAAGCTTCCTTGGTTTGCGGATATTCGGGAGTTTGTTGGGGGTTCTCCCGAGATGCGGCCTTGTTTGACCAGTGACTAGGAAGATGTCGAGTATGATTGGGTGGATGCACACTTGTGAGGTTCGAGTTGAAGGTAGATTGACTTCAGCTCCAGTTCTAGCTTTGCCCAATGGGAGAGATGGTTTTGTGGTTTCACCGATTGCTTCAGGCAAGGCCTTGGTTGTGTTTGATGCAGAATGATAAATTTGATTGCATATGCCTCTAGGCGGTTGAAGAAGCATGAGGAGGGTACCACACACATGACTAGAGCTTGCGGCGATCGTGTTTGCTCTGAAGATATGGAACATTACTTATGGTGTTCCTTGCGGATCTTCTGAGATCACTTCAGAGTCTTCAGTATATTTTTCACCCGGAAAGAGTTAAACTGAGAAACGAAGATGAAACGAGGTTGATTAAGGACTACGATCTTGTGGGTACCATCCAGGGAAAGCTAATGTCGTAGCCGGATGCCTTGAGTAGGCGACGAGGTTCTTTGTCTCATATGAGATCGGGTTATCTTCCCACTTTGTTGGTGGATCTAAGACTTGGGGTGATATTGGAGAATTTGAGAATTTAGGAGCCTTGTTAGCCACATTTCATGTTAGACCTCTCTTAGTGGATCGATTCTAGCAGGCGGTCGCGGGATCCTGAATGAATTAAGCAAGGAAGAGATAGAAAAGGAAAGAAGCGAGTTTCAAATTAGAGATGATGGCATGATAGTGAAGAAAGAGACGAGAGAATGCGTGCGGAATATGGCGAAATTTGAAGAGAGACATTATGGAAGAAAAGCACATTCATCTGCTGTATCTTTATGCATCAGATTGTGCAGATGTCTGAGACTTTGAAAGAACATGCGGTGGAATGGGATGAAGAAAAGAGATTGCAAGTTTAGGTCTCCCGGATGTCTAACTTTTGTCGGCGGGTGAAGGCTGAGCATCGGAGGCGTAGGAAGATGCAGGTTACCACTAATTCCGGTATGGAAATCAGGAGAAGATCCATATGGATTTTGTGGGTCTTCCGGGACTGGAGGCAACATGATGCGATATGGGTGATAGTTGATCGATTGACGAAGTCTGCTCATTCACACTTGATTAATGTTGAGATTCTATGGAAAAGTTGGCCCGGTTAATATGTGGATGAGATATTGAGACTTCGTTGGGGTTCGGTTCGATAGTTTCAGATCGAGACCCGGGTTCACATCCGAGTTTTGGCCTAGTTTGCAAGCGACTTTAGGTACTGCCATGGAGCTGACCTGACATTTCATCACGAGACGGATGGTCGATCGAGAAATTTGTCGAGCGTTAGAGATATCGTGAAACTTATTGATGGAATTCAGAAAGGGAAGTTGGGGATATAACTTACTTGCTAATGGAGTTTGCTTACCTTGATAGCTATCAAGCCCCGGTATAGATATGAAACTGTTTGATGCTTGTATGCGAAATGTCGGACTCCGGTGTCTTTGGGATAGAGGTTGGTGAGGAGAAGACTGATAGGCCACTGAACTAGTACGGTCCTTGAGAGAAAGTGAAAGTTGTTCGTGATAACTTGAAGATGTGAGAGATAGGCAGGAAAAGCTATGCGGGACGGCAAGTGGTAGAGACTTGCGGTTTGAGATAGGTGACCAAGTCCTTTTGAAGATTTCACCTTGGAAGGGTGTGTTGAGATTTGGAAGCGAGGCTAAGCTTAGTCAGGGTATATTGGACCTTATGAAGGATTGTGGGCAAGGTGGGGCGGTAGCTTACAAGTTGATTGCGAGGTTATCAAGTTCATGATACATTCCATGTGTCGATGTTGAGGAAGCTCTCGGTCCTTCACATATATTGAAAGAAGCGACAGTGCATTTAAGGAGAATTTGACTTATGAGAGATGCAGTAGCGGTGTGACTGCAAGGAACAAGTGTTGAGGACTAAGGTGATTCCCTTTGGTTAAAGTCTTATGGAAGAATCACGTGAGAGGAGGCGCTGCGAGACGGAGGCCCGGATGTGCGAATCAATGCCTCAATTATTTTTCGGGATGAGGTATTTTCCTTACTTTCTTTTAGAAGTTTAGTTTGTTCATTTCGAGGACAGAAATGTTCTAAGGGGAGGATTTTATGTGCTTGCCGAGTCAGGGGAGAAAGTGTACGGTACAACAAGCTGTGGGGGCATATAGAGCTCTAGAGTGTCACATAGTAGTATTTTGGAGACTAAAGTAGGAAATTAAAGTTTATGGAACTGGGATTTGTGTGAGAACAAGGAGTACAATTGTCATTGCTTAAATAGGACATGAATATGAAAATCATTAAGTATAGAGATGGGCCACAATACAAATAGCATAAGTTACAATTGAAAAGTCAAAGAGATGAGGTCAAATTTCAATTAATGAAAAGTTGATAATCATAAATAATGAAGTTGAATATTTAAATGTTAGTGCTTGAGGACTTAAGTGCAATTAGTCAGTTAGAGTATTAGAGATGAGAACAACAAATAAATTATTTGTCTGTTTAGGCTTAAACTTCACGTGAAGGAAGAAGGAGAATAAGAAGAGGAGCAGAAAGGAGGAAGAAGGAAGAAGTGGAAGGAGACCCAGAAACGAGGTAAGTTTCTTTTTCATTTGGAAATCATGGAGTAATTTGATGTCTTGAGCTTTTGGTATCACATTTCCATGGAACTTAGTTACTCCTTGTTTCTGGGGTTTGGTGGAGAGATCACATTAACCCTATAATTCTTAGAAGTTTGTGAGAAAAAGCCCAATTGGTGAAATAAACATGGAATCATCATAATTTTATGGTTTTGTAGAGTGGAGGACCTTAGGTGATTCTTGCATTTTCACCTGGGTTTTGTGGCTATGAAGTTCAAATCACACCAATTCAAGTGTTGTGAAGTTGGTTTGGATGAATTCATGTTGGTTTTGATGGTGTTGCAAAAAGGAGGAATGTTAGGTTTTAAAGGAAATTCTGTCAAAATTTGGTAAAACCACTGTTTTGTTTTGGTTATAGATTAAGTTATAATCATCCAAATGAATTGATTCCAATTAGTAAAGAATAATAAGAGATAGGTATGCAAATGTATAGAAGGAACCAAGAGCAAATTGTAACTCTAAGGCTCTAAATACGGACTGAAAGGTGGCTCGTGTAGCTCACTGATTTTGCTCTGTTTTGGAGTATGGTTGTAGTGTTTTAGCCATAAAGTGGAGTTTCACTCATCCAAATTGAGTGATTTGATTCAAAATTATGGAGCCCAAAATAGACATCTATGGGAATAAGTTAGCTGAAGAAGTGCATGAAAATTGTAAGCCAAAAATTTATAAAATTTGTCAAAGTGGAGCTATGTACGGAATTCTATTTCTGCCAAGTGAGTCATCTAGATGTAAGTAATAACTTGAGTTTGGTTGATCCAAATTGGGTGATTCCAATTGGAGAGAAGAAACCTTAGAATCATAGCTTCAAAGGAGTAAAGAAACCATTTCAAATTGTAGATTAGATCCAGAAATCAGGATAACATTAGGTGATTCAGTGAGTTTGGAATCAAAAACATGCTGTGGCTTGTGTTATGTGGTTGAGGGCCTTAGAAGAATTTTATTGAAATTTTAAAGTATGTCATTGGATATATAAAGGACTGATCTGGAGAGTTTCACTAATTTTGAACCTTTTGAATAATTTTTAGGTAATAAGTCCATAGAGTATTGTTTGGAAAAGGAATTGCAAATGAGTGGTTTTTTTGTTAGGAGTTTTTAGTGCTCAAGGGTAAATTATTAATTGACTTTATATGAATGTTTAATGTGACCTTAAAGTGGTTTGCGTGTGAAGTGCGTTAAGTTTATCACGTATACATGGCGATTAATATGTCGTCGTATTCGGTTGAGTGTGTAGGTTAAAAAGTAAAGGCGGGAAAGTGTGGGCTGTGCCCTCGAGTTTTAGCAAGCAAGAGGTGAGTGTTCTAAACTCATTTCCAAATCTTAGCGTATTATTATTATTATAAAAATTGTTTTACCTTTGGTATTTCATGGTTTGATTTGCAAACCATTTTCAAGAAACAGCAATGAATTAGAAATCAAGCAAATGGTTTGAGTTAAACCATTTTGAAAAGTAAGTAAATAGTTTCTAAATTGTAAACCATCTTTCAAGCAATAGTAAGTAAATAGTTTGAATAATTAAACCATTTTCAAACAAACAAGCAAATGGTTTTAAATTGTAAAACCATTTTCAAAAAACAAACAAGCAATCAAGCAAGCAAGAATATTTCTTGAAAAAGGGCCTTCCTAGTTCTAAGCAAAGCTAGGTCGGAGGGTATTCGTCGTGCAGTGGTGTTAGGATCTCATACATGCATTTAGTTTGCACGGTCGGCCAGTGTAGGACGCCATCATGCATTTGAGAGGCGGTAACGCGTCTGGGAGTATACTCAGGTTATGAGCTCTAACTAAATTATGGTGATGTGACCGGTCGATTCCACCATATTCAGGGAAAAAGGTGATGCGGACAGGTCCTTCCACGCACGGTCGCCCGGGCTTAAGGTGTTCACTGAGAATCTGATAAGTAAAAATAGACTCAGGTGGTTGATGTTTTATAAGCATAATATACAGGTTTGAAAAATCAATAGTTGGTTCCAGGTCGCGGGCTTAGGAGAGTTTTAAAGCAAAGCGGTTGAGCGGGCTCCGGGTTTTATTTCCAAGCATGCGGTTGGACCCGGGCTCCGTGTTTATAAAGTTTTGAGAAACTTTTGAAATAAGGTTATGAAAAGTTTTGACTGACTTTTAAAAGCAAAGAGTTGAAAAGTTTTAGAAACTTTACATGAGATAAGGCAAGCCAATGAGATTTTGAAAGGTTTATAAACTTTCAAGTAAGCAGCGATAAAAGTTTCGAAACTTTGGTAAATAAAGTAAAGAAAGAAATGTTTCTAGAAATATCATGTAAACGAAAGTTTTACAATTTTTAGATGTTTTTCGAGGAAAAAAGCAAAACATTTTCTAAAAGCCACTCAGCGAGCTCGTTTAGCTCATTATTTTGTTTAAAACTATTTTCCGGAATGCAGTGCGCGGGCCATTTGGAGCATAGTAGGATTCTCCTGACTTTTGTATCGGTGCTGTAATTAATAATCTTGTAAGAAATACTTTGAATTTGTATAATGGAGCATATGTATGTACATAGTATAGTTTTGTGAAAATGTGTGGAGCTTGAGGCTCTTTTGAAAGAATGTTGTTAGTTTGCCATCGGGAAATGTAAAATTGTATCTGAGTTTTAGGACATGTCCTATATCACATTTGTTATCTTCTTAGAAATTTTGCAAAATCACCAAGTTTAGAAAAGGAGATTTTTTTACTGAAGTTAAACCAGCAATCTGACCGCTTCCGCAGGATTTTCTAGTGGGTTGGGAGTAGCGGCTGGAGTTACGTGGAGTGGTAGGCACACTAGATAGTAGGAGGTGGGGGCAGCCAGTGGGACGGAGAGGACACGGTTTGTTTCTCAAGCTCTAGTATGGATCGGGGAACCGGTGTCGGTCGGGGTGCCACACCGGCACCTGAGTACTTGACGAGGCCCAGGTCACATAGACCCCGGGGCCGTAGCGTAGGTCGAGTCGAGCCACGGGGTTTGCGGGAGCTAAGAGTTCGGGTCCGGGCTAGGGTAGGTGTGTTGTCATTGTTGCCGGCTGGGCATATGGCGAGATTAATCTGTAAGCCACAGGTCTCATGAGTACGACGGTGGCATGCGAGCAATGGATATGTAGGGTACGTTTCTACTCTTGCACTTGTTGACTAGAGTAGCGTTTAAATTAGATGCATCATGTTCATTCATTAATGCATCTTGTGTGATAGATTTGGGCTTAGAGGTTGAGGCCTTTAGAAAGACGATGAGAGATTCTTCCCTAGGATCTACGGTGAGAGTTGGTAAGATGTATCGAGATCGTGAGTCAGAGATCTCAGTGATTCTGCTCATGGTGGACCTTAGGGTAGTAGACATATTGGTGTTGATGTCATTCTTGACATGGATGAGTTGACAGTCATCGGGTTGTCGATGTCGTGACCTTAGCAGGGTTTATCATGCAGAAACTGATCTTGGAGTAGGGTGAGGTTACATATGCACTTGGTTGGAATCGTAATTTCTCAAAAAGGGCAAAATCGTAATTTCGGAAAAAATCTGAAATTTTTCTAGATCTCAGATGATGAAACGAATTTCACCGTTGGAATCGTCTTGCAAAAATCTAATACCCGTCCGATTTTCTTCAAATTAAAGAGACGATTGAATTTACGTTCAGGCGCCGAGTATCGGGTGCAGTAAAACGTACATGTGATATGACAAAAGTCACCTATGACATGTACTCATGTGACACATGTTGCATGAGTAGAGATGATAAAAATGGGCGGCTAGATAGTGCGAGTGTCAAAATCAAGACTTTAGGACATGATGGGTATTAAATGAAATGTTATTGAGGAAGAAGACAAGATAGCAAATAGTGATAATCTTCTCCATGAAAAGGAGACCAAGCGATGAAGGAGGGAGAAAAGATCTGAAAGTTGAGTTTTGAGATTTTGATATTTTTAGAGAGAGAGAGAGAGCACCTTCTCTCTAGATTTTCGGTCAATCGGACCGTCGGATTTCGACGGAGCAAGAAGGAAAGTCGTTCTACGCGGTGAGGGCAACGCGTGGGCACCGATTTTGAGGAGTCTTGACAAACTCCGTGAGGTAGGGTTTTATCCTCTTGCTTTACCTCTTGTTTAAGTACTTTGTTTGATAGTTGGTATGATTGGTAGTGTGGGACCGTTTGTCCAGTCCCAAGGCTTGGGACCGGGTGGTAATTTTGGAACCCATTTGGGGCGATCCCGAGTGTGTATAGGGACTGTTTTGGGTGTTTGTTTCATAATTTATGCAATAAATTGTGTGTTGATATGTATGAGGTCGGAAGTAATACATGAAATCGGTTCAAAAAGTGGAACAATTGTTTGATGAGTGGGTTTGCCCACGGACAGCCCTTGCTCCTATTTTGGGGGTTGTTAAAAAACGGTCCGGGTTGTGAATTAGACGGCGTCCACTATGTTGTGTGTATGAAATTGTTTGAAATGAATGTCTTGAGTTGAGTTGAAATAGATAGGTTAATGCATAAGCTTGATGTGTTAACATGATTTGCTCAATTATATGGAATATAATTGTGTGTGTAGGCCATTGGAGATGAAATTGTGAATTGCTCCGATTGTAGATATAATTGTGTGTATAAATGGTGGAGATGAAATTGTGATTTACTCCAAGTGAGCTAATTTGGGTGTTAGTTGATCCATGTTGAATTACATGTGGTGTGATTGTAAATTGAGAATATATGCATGTTGATATATTAGTATAAAAATGATTGAAATAGCATAATGCATTTCCGCTATGCGGGTAACCTAGAAGTGGAGTGTAGGTGCATGACATGAATTTTAAAACGAACATGGTTGCGAAAGAATTTCACGGTGATTTTGGGGCCAGGGTTAGGAAGGCAGGTCCAAACGAGATCATTTCGGATGAGGACCATATTGTTTCGGGAAGTTCTCAACACATTCGCGCCTCGGAGAAATAGTCCCATATTTTCTAGAAATTAATTTTGTTTTGAGAACAAACGAGTTTTGTTTTGAAATGGTATTTTCATACATGGCTTAGGTAGGTGTGAAGTCGGCGAGGACTCGAGGACATGGGAATGGGCATGTAGACGTTAGTGGGATCGCGTATTTACTTGAGTGTGTGTTTAAATTGGATCATTGCATATGCGCCCAGGTGGGAGTAACCCGTTGGGGTGATTCACTGCGGGTGACCTGTCGGGGAATATTATTTCGAATGCGAGGAGTGGGGAAGACGCCGTCTTAGAGATTAGTTTGGAAGAATCTTAGGGTTGTGGCTTTGATGCTTTTGGGATAATATGTATTAGAATTGTAAATTTTAATATGTATTTGTATTAAGAGAAATGTTATAACTCTTGAACTCTTGGAATATGGTTGAGTCAATATATTTTGATGAGTATTGGTAACTATTGGAATATAGTTAGGTGTATATTTGATGGTATTGGTTTATGGGCGAGGCGTTTTTCTTCCGGGTATAAGTGCCGTGAAGCAGACATATAGATTTTTCGGAGTTGACGGGTTGTCAACGGACCTGGGGTTTTTTATCAAAATAAATTTGAATAAATTTATTTGGTTTATGAGAAAAATGAAAAAAAATAAAATATATATAACACCCAAAATATTACATATATATATATATATATATATATATATATATATATATATATATATATATATATATGTAATATTTTCAGGTGTTCAGGAAAATATGTGTGTGAGCGAAAAAATATGTGTAATATATATATATATATATATATATATATATATATATATATCTCTCTTATATAACATATATCATCCATATATCATATATATTTTTTTTTTTTTTCATTTCTCGAAGTACACCCCGAATAAATTTAAAGAATTTATTTTCTTTATATTTTCTTCGATTTCACACATATTTTACTGGAACACCCAAAAATGGCCATATATATATATATATATATATATATATATATATATATATATATATATATGGATATATATTTTTTGGTGCTTTCCAGTAGCATGAATGAAAAAAAAAAATTTGTGTATGAAAAACGAAAAAAAGAAAATTGCAGAAACTGTTTTGGGCTACTGCCCAAACTGTGCCACGATACAATGGAAAATTGTTTCGTGACATGGCCTTATGGGTATGCAGTGGGCTGGGAAATAGTATTGCAATAGGGTGTGCTGTTTGGCCTGGGAGAAGGTCACGATACAATTGGATTGTATTGTGACAAGGGAGGCTTGATGGCTGGGAAGCTGCGTCACGATACAAACTTGTATCGTGGGTAGAGTTGGAATAATTTAGTTTTGTGTCATGATACACCAGGAGAATTAACCATTGTGTGAGAAAGCGAAAATTTGGCTGGGGAGAAGGCCATGTCACGATACAAATTTTGTATCGTGACTAAGGTAACCCAGTGACAGGGTTTTGTATGCGCCCAATAGCTGCGGTGTATTGTGACCCGGAAAGCAAGGCATAGTGCGTGGCGACCAAGACCACGACACGGTAGTGCTGCGTACGACGCGCTCGGCCGCGTCTGGCGTGGGCTGCGACACGGTCGGCCGCGACCTGAGCCACGGCCCCTGCGCCTTGCGCGGCTTTGAGCTCAGCTGGCACCTGCTTGTGTAATTTGGTCGATTAATTTGTGCTATGGTGCACCATCGGATCCCTTGACTGTTACTGCTTTGTTTGAGTCCTTTAATTATGGTTCTTGTTCACAAGATTTTGAAAAAAAAAATGAAATAAAATTTTTTTAAAAATCAAATCAAATTAAATGAGCTAAATTTTTTTTAAAAATTTAATTTTCAAAAATAAAATTTTTGATGTTGATAAAAATGATTTGATATATTGAATAAATTGTCTAGCATTGCTTAGGATATGAAATGTTTTACTATTATTTATGAATAATTAATCATGAGAGTGTGTTTGAGCCTTAGAATACTGCGTTGAAATTAACTTGCCTACATTGAGCGTAGTAAATGGCTAGTCGAAGGCGAGGGACGCGGCGTCCGCGGGGGTACTAGTGAGGCACCACGATATTTGATCAAGGCCTTTGTGAAATTTGTAGGTATTGCGTTGCTACAACATTTTCGCAGTACAGTGTAGCGGTGGTAGAGAGGGTCTGGTAACCTGCAGGGTTTAGGGCGCATCAATCTCAGGCATTCCTGAGGAGGAGATCAGTGGTGTGGAGGTCATTGGTTAATGCGGATGGAGAGGTGTTGAGGCTATGGAGATTACCTTTGACCACGATCGGGATCCAGTTCGTGCGTTCCGGCTAGAGAGGTGAGGCCCGAGTATGGGGAGATGGAGGCGAGACCTCTAGAGACCTAGAGGCAATGACTTGGGCAGAGTTCCATGATCTTTTCATAGGTAAGCATTTTCCAGATACTGCGAGACATGCGAAGGCTCAAGAGTTCCTAGAGCTGAAGCAAGGGACAACGATGAATGTGATGGAGTACGTGGCTAGATTCACGGAGCTAGCCCGTTTTGCTAATGATTACGTGGCCATGGACATGGCCAAAGTCAGGAGGTTCGAGAATAGGCTGAAGTTGTCCATTCGGGGCAGGATTGTAGGACTTCGCCTACTAGACATGGACTCCATGGTTGGGACAACCCTGACCATAGAGAGAGAGAGATCGAGGATGCTCGACGCACTCGGGACGCGAGTGTTAGTAGCACGAGGAAGGAGAGTCAGTCTTCTTCTAGTTCGGGAAGAAACTGGGGCTTCTACAATTCACGGGGTTCACAGAGCCTCGATACGCATCACGGTCGGACATATCGGAGTTGCCCGGTCGAGCTGGGCGGATGGTGTGCTACCATTGCCGGCCTTTTGGACACATGAAGGCGATTGCCCCGAGAGACAAGGATCTAGGATTTTGGGGCAGCCACGGTCGGTAAGCCATAGAAACGAGAGGTGCGGTTCATTTCCTGCACACCCTAATGTGGTCGGAGGAACCAATTTGATTTGCGAGGGGGTGCTATACGAGCACCTCCGGCAGCACAGATGGGATAGAGGGGCCAGAGTGTGGGTCAAGGTCAGGTACAGAGCCTGCAGACCAGAATGTCGAGGACCCAGGGGCGTGTCTACGCCGTCGTGCCAGAGGCTGGGCATACAGATCATCCGGACATACAGGGTACGTTTTATACCCGTAATTATTTTTGCATCATGTTCATCATTGTTGCATCTTGTGTGATAGGTTTGGGTTTAGAGGTTGAGGCCTTTAGAGATGATCAGTGCTTCCCTAGGATGTAGGGTGATTAGTTAAGTGTCAAGATCGTGAGTCGGGGGATCTCGGTGATTCTGTCATGGTGGACCTTAGGGTAATAGGCACATTGGGTGTTGATGTCATTCTTGACATGGATGAGTTAATGTGACCATTGGGTTGTCGATGATATGACCTTAAGCTAGGGTTGTCATACCCGACACGGTTTTGGAGTTAGGTGAGGTTACATATGCACGTGGTTGGATGCGTATGTGCATGGAATTTCGGGACGAAATTCTTTTTAAGGAGGGAAGAATGTGAAACCCCGAGAAAATCGAATTTTCTCGAAAAATGGAAAAATAGTAATTTCGGTAAAAATCTGAAATTTTTCTAGATATCGGATGATGAAACGGACTTCAATGTTGGAATCGTCTCGTGAAATCTAGCTACCACGTCAAATTTCATCAGTGCGAGGCGGTCGAATTTACCGCGTTTCAGTATTTGAGTATGTCGGGTGCGAGTAAAGCGACATGGGATGTGACAAATGTCACCTATAACATGCTCTTGTGACACACCACTAAATTTGCAAGATTAGAGAGGATGAAATGGATGGCTTAGATTAGCCGTGTGTCCAAAATATAGTGGAAAGAAGGGACATAAGTGGAATTTTGGAGTTTGTTAATGAATGAGACAAAACATATGAATGATGACCTTCTCAAATGAAAAGGGAGCCAAAAGGAGCAGAGAGCAAATGTGATGCAGTGGGCAGAGATTTTGAAGCACAGAGAGAGAAGAGGCTCCTTCTCTCACAAGATTTGATCCAATCGGTTGTCGGTTCTTGAATTTAGAAGAAAGTTGACTGCGCGGCGAGGGCAATGTGTGGGCACCAGTTTTAGGTAGTTTCGACAAACTTCGTGAGGTAGGGGTTTTATCCTACTTTATTTCACCTTTTAAGTGTTTTTATGTCTGCTTTGTGTTGGTTTGGGCGAGTGAGTGGCCGTTTAGTCCCGGTCCCAAATCTTAGAACCGAAGTGTGGAAATTTTTCGGACCCATTTGGACAGTCTGTGGCAGTGTAGGGACTGTTTTGGGTGTTTGTGTTGTAATTGTGTAATAAATTGTGCTTTGGTATGTATGAGGCCGAAAATGGCTAGGGATTTTGGTTACAACGAAGTAGAGCCGATGTTGGATATGAGTGGGGCACTTGCAGACTGACCCACTTGCTGTTTGAAATTTGTAAAAGCAGTCCGGTTGTGACATGGACCATAAATGTCCATGTGTTTTTATATGAAATTGTTGAATTGAATGGCTTGAGTTGTGTGGAAATAGATAGGTTAATACATGATTTTAATGTGTTAACACAATGACATAATTATATAAAATATAATTGTGTTTGTAGGCCATTGGGGAATATATTGTGAATTGCTCAAGTGAGCTAATTTAGGGAGTTGGTTGATCAAAGTTGAATTACATGTGGTGTGATTGTAAATTTGAGAATTTATGCATCATTGATATATTTGTATAAATTGTGTTGAAATGGCATGATGCATTTTCATATGCACTGGGTAACCTAGAAATTAGGTGTGAGTGCATGCCATGAATTTTCTGAAAAGCGAACATGGTTGCGAGATGGAATTTCACGGGATGATTTTGGGGAATGGGGTTGGAGCGGTCAGGATCATTTCGGATGAGGACCATGAAACTGTTTCGGGAAGTTCTCGGCCCACATTCTCCTCGGAGGGTGAGTCAATATTTTTACCAAAACTTCGGTAGTGTATTTTCGAGAACAACAAGTTTGTTTGAAAAAGAGTATTTTCTCATGTATACATGGCAGGCAAGTGTGGGGGGGCCGGTGGACTCGAGGACATAGGAGCAGATTTAGACATTCAAGTGGGATCAATTTACTTGAGTGTGTGTTTTAAGTGGATCGTGCATATGCACTTAGGTGGGGAGTAACCCACATTTAGGGTAATTCCACTCTTTGGACATTAGCTCACCCACATCGGGAATATTGTTTCGGGTCTGAGGAAGTATTTAGGAGCGACTCGGTTTAGGGTTGATGATTTTGAAGAAAGCCGGATTGTGGCTTTGATGGTTTTTGGTATAACATGTATTAGAATTGTAAATTTTAATAAGTGTTTGTATTAAGAGTATTGTAATAACTCTTGAACTATTGGAATATAGTTGAGTGTATTTTGATGAGTATTGGTGTATGGGCCCAAGAGGCTATTTTTACTCAGTTATGGGTCTCGTGATACGAGACGTGTAGATTTTCCGCAGGTTGACGGGTTGTAAACCGACCCCCGGGTTTTGGGGCGTCACAATTTGTTTTTGAGATAACTAGCAAAACAAAATGCATACTCATAATGAATACTCAATTTAAATATTTTATCTGCTATTTCATCATGTTTGACATTTAAATTTCTATACCACTAAAATATCTAACATTTCATATGTCAATATTCCACATTTGTGTGTTTATGTTACAAGTTATTAAACTACTTTGAATCAAAATCACATGAAAGTTTTATTCTCCTCCTCAATTGCTTATACTTCTTTCCTTAATTGGATCTTTGAATTCGTGGTCATAATTGAACCAAAGTCAAATACAAACACAAGTGCGAGGACTACAAATTTGTGCGCAAGTTCATTGTACAAACAATTAGATGAAAATAATGATGCATCGGTGTCATAACTCATTATTTACTCTCAAAATATCGGCAAATCATTATGGAAGAATTTTTGAGTCTCATATCAAAGTAATTAATTTAAAAAAATTATACATAAAGACTTCTTTTCCAAAATATTCATCAAACAAGCCTTTTGTTTTTAAAACTGGTACCAACTCAGTTTTAAAATTTACCTTAAAAGCGCAATTGGTGATGCGGTTTTAAGGTTGAATTTTAAGCAGAGGTTGGTAAATATGGTTTAAAAAGTAAAAGAATAGTTTTGTAGATATTTTGAAAAAAGAAATCTACATATATATTTTTTAAATGAATTATTTGACTCTAAACTTCAAGAATTTTAGTAACTTGATACAAATTTACATCGATCTCTGTCGATCTATATATAAAATATATGATAGTTACCTCTTCTTTATTCCATTATTCTTTAGTGGATCTAAATACTTGAAAAAAATAAATTCTAAATATGTTTGAAATCTCGAATAAGATTTAGAAAGGAGAAAAACTAACTTTTAGGGATACAAAAGTAAAATTATAAGTAAATCTTAAAACCTTAAATTCTGGAATTTTTTCCACATTAATGAAATAAGAAAAACAATTCATTCTCAAAGTCTTCTTCTCATTCCATTTGTTTATATAGTCTTATCTTTATTCATCTATACCTCCAGTATTGATAGGTAAAACATGTTATATTCAATGTTGTTTTAGGAATTCTCATAACAATTATTTACTAAATCGGTACCCCTTATTTGTTTAAGGCTAGTACACACAATATGGACTATTGGCTTTAAGAAAATGGAATAAATATATTAGAATCACCGTTTAATTAATTAGCACCTAGTTAAGTCTAATTTTATTAAAACAATCATAGGCTTATGACATCAAAGTAAAAATATATGGACTCTTTTATCTTCGAATGAAATATTATATAATAGGACCATCAAATTAAAAACTAAATTTCACACATAAATTAATGAAATTATGGAGAATTATAGGAACTCAAATAGAGATTGTTACTTGACATACTTGAGCTATAAGAATTTCTTGCAATACTAAGTTGAATGAAATTATGTCATTCATCCCTATGCTAACTTGAATTCACAAAAATAGAAAAATTTATACTCATGGTTCAAACTAATTTTAGCATGACTAAGCTGACTTGAATTCACAAAAATAGAAAAAATTATACTCATGGTTCAAACTAATTTTAGAATGACACCACTGCTTATAACCTTTTCTTTTACCTTGCATGACTTACAATTAAAACTAATGGTACAATTTGATTATAAAATTCTAGACCTCATCAACTAGCTAGTGTCCATCTTGTTACCCATAATTTCTCAACAATTAAATAAAGGCTAATAAAAAAATTTATCTTGAGAATCATCAATTTACACATTGTATTTTTTTATTTGATGTCAATTTCTAAAAAAAATACAATACAAAAAAACAGAATAAACTTCATCGTTCTGTTTTCTCAAATATATGTTGTTATTTTCTTATATGCTTGGTTTATGCCTGTAGGAAACCTCGATGGGTACCAGTGACTTGATTCAGTTTATTTTGGTGAATAATATTAGATTTATGGAATCGATACTTCGCGGAACTATGCGAATGGGCTAGGTTGGTGGGCGAGTGTTGCTCGAAATTCTTTGAGCAAATATCTGCTCACTTTGAATTTCTTAGAGGATAAACCCAAAGATTCGCATTTGGCGATTCAAAGTAAATGGTAGACTTGGGGATGATGCTATTGTATTTGATTCATCCATTTTCGACGTTATACAAATTGGTTCTTAGTCTATCGTTGTTGGTGTTGATGTCCCAGGAGATAGCATGGGATAGAAGATTCACACATGAATCATTTCCTATACTACTTAGCCTGATACAATAAAAATTTATACTTGGTCAAATTCAACTCCTTCTGGTATCGAAAATGAAGAAAATATACAAAATAGAGAAGTTCGAGAAGAGTTAGTGGTTTCAAAATCTTCATCTGAATCACATTAACACTTTAATTATACTAGCTCCTCCTTCACATTCTTTTAAGGGCGAATAAAAACAACCAAAGAATCTCTAATCTCAGTCATTTTTCTTTATTCAATATCACTTCCTTCTCTATGTTTTATTTCCATTTCCCATATTTTTTCCAATGAACAAATACAAAACTTAAAGGAAAAAGAAAGCACTTAAATTTTCTACATTTGAGATGGTAATGCGTCTTAAAATCTACCTACTTTTCCAGAGATAGAGCTAAAGGATAGACTTTCATTTTTTTAATTGATACATGTTATTTTGTGTTTAAAAAATATTACTCATAAGAGATTTAGCCATTCCTATCTATGCAGACAGGATAGTGCGAACGAACTATCCATTCCATAAAAAATAAAATTATAACAAATAGAGATTACGGATAAGTATCTTATGATGTTTGTCAATGGATGAATCCAAGTGATGAGGAAGCTTCATCTTGTGAAGATATTATTGAACGAGGTTACCAAAAAATCAACTTGTCCGATCATAGTAGGAGGATCTGATGGGAATAAAAGTGTTTATGGAGAAAGGGCCACCCTAGACCTTGAGCCTTCTATAATGATTCAAATCCTTCTACACGATGAGGTTGGATTTTCCATGAGAGAGTTCATCCATAAGTGTTGAGGTTTTGTGTCTTGGTGATAAGGGAGTGTTGATTGTGAAACCCCAGAAAAATCCATGATTTTGGATAAAGGGTAAAATAGTAATTTTGGCTGAAAAACAGAAATGTTTCTAGATCTCGGATGGCGACGAACGCAAGTGAAATCGTCTCGAGATTTAGCTACCACGTCGAATTCGTTGGATTCGAGAAGTCGAGATTTAGCGTTTTTCGAGATGGGGTGTCGGTTGTAATAAAGGATTAGGGGATGCATGGAACCTAAGAGAGTGACAGTAAGCCAATAGCAGTCCTTGAAAGAATGGCTCCACCGATTAGCCATGTGTGGGAAATGAATCCTTGGCTCACATTGAGCCATGTAGGTGATATGATGTCATAAAGGAAATAATGAAATAAAGAATAAAGAGGGTTGATAGCCCACGCATTTGGTTTGAGGAAAATGGGAGAAATTTCCTCCTTTGACTGGATATGTGGTGTGCTCGGAGGAGAAAATGTAAAGAGGAAAATGAGGAGAAAATGAAAGGGAAATGAGATGAAAGAAAAGAATAGAAAAGCAAAGGAAGAAAGAAAAGAAAGGAAGGAAGGAACACAAAGGGAAAAGCAATTCGTAGAGAGAAAAGGAAGGGAAAGGAGAAGAAAGGAAGAGAGGGAAGATTTTGGAGCTTTCGAATGAAAAGTCGAAGTTCGACATTTAGAGGGACTAAAGTTGGTGCATGGCGCGATCAGCGTGGACACCAAAAAGTTGGAGTTTCGAATAAGCTCACTTCGAGGGTAGGATATTTTCCTGCTTGGTTTGCCCTTTTGCCTAAAGGCTATAAAATGGTGAGGGGTTGCATAAGGGAGGCCATGAGGCGTGTAAGTGGATTAGGGCCTTGGGACTAGGGAGTATGGATTTCATGACCGGTTTCTCCTGATTATGGTATGGGAGTTAGGAGTTTGGACTAGGAAACTGAAAGTTTCTAGGTGTTAAGTTGTTTGTTGTAATGTGATGATGGGGCAGTTGGTTCATGTTTGTGAAGGGATGATGAAGTGCCCTGTTGAATGGTCCTAAGTTTGTGACCTAGTTGTGTGTTATTGCTTGCTTGAATAACATGCAGTGTGTGAAAATGATATGTTGATGCATGCTATTGATGTATTGACATGATTGGTACGGAGGATTTATGCATGTCTTAATTATAATTATCCATGGTATGGAATGTTCATGTAGGACTCATTATACATGTAACATGAAGGTAAATGTATTGGCATCATGCATTTCATATGCACGGTCACATCGCGTCAAGTCGAGTGTGGGTGTAGGGTATGGTTTATTCACCAGTGTTGGTGAATGGGTCATGAACTCGAAAAATACACAAAGTCCGCGTAGAGATTCCAGTGTGTAAATGCATCAAAACGATAAATTATACGCTGTACGAGCAAGTCGTAGTAGATCCCCCCCAGGAAAGTCCCAAATGTTATCTACTAGGACATGAATCCCTACGATGTAAGTTCGCGAAAAATGTTGAAAAAGGCGCAGGGTCCTCGCTTGTAAACCCGCAAATTGCGGGCCCACAATTAAGAGGAAAAGGAAAATCAGTTTGATATATAAAAATTGGAGGGTTTTCCAATGGTTTATCATGGTGTTAAACATCGATGATCGGGTTTTATTCACACTTGCATTCTGTGCGAGGGAGTCGGCCAAATTCAGTCGTGAGCACGAGGGTCAGATCTCATGCATGATATAGACATTTCATATAATAGTGAATAATTGTATGGAATGTGATTGGTTGTTTATATATGCCATTGCATATACATTTTAGGTGGGGAGTAACCCTCGTAGAAGATTATCACTACTGGGCTTTGCTCACCCCGTCGTGGGACCCCCTTTCAAGTACAGGGAGTAGTATCCAGGGAGATGACACTCACTAGAGGCCGCTTTTGAGAAGAAAGCCGAAATGTGGCTTTTAGTAAATATTTTTGTAAACATGTATAAATATTTTTTTGTAAAACGGCCATGGAAACTATAAAAATATAGTTGATTATTTTCTGATGAGTATGGATGTATGGGCCCGCTGTGGCCATTTTTACTCATACGTCTCACAAGATGGTGATAATAATGTGTTTTCCGTGAAGTTGACAAGTGGGTCAGACTTCGATAGCGCTACATTGACGGCAGAGTCTCATACTCTAAAATGGAAATCATTGGTAGCTAGCATTATATCGCTTCAGGTCGACGAGATGCAATGGATGTGATGTGAGGGATGCGGTTTGGTGCAAGGATAAGTGAAACATCTTTTCTTTTCTTTTCTTTTCTTTTTGTTACTTTCTCTTAATTAAATATTGACATTTATATTGTATATTTGCACCATTCTTTATTCCATGTATCCTAGCAAACAACACTAATGTATTCTTTATAAAAAAAAATTAAATGACCTCATTTCATTTAGTTTCTTTAATATATAATAGAAAATAATTATTTTAAATTAAAAGATGTTTACTTATATATATATATATATATATATATATAGAGCAGTATATATATATATATATATATATATATATATATATATATAATCAAATTAAAATATTTTAGTTGTTATATCTCACTTCTATCATATTTCAAAATTTAAAAAATATATCAATTATTTTCATAGGCAAAATTTATACCAAATTATAGAACTTGTGCCCCAAATGAAATTGGGACTTGATGCTCTTTCAATAAGAAATACAAAAAAATAAATCTATTATATATTTAATATATAGTTAATGTTTTAAAGAATTAGATGATGAAAATTCATCTTTAAAAAAATTTAAATTCTATTTCTATCAATATTTAGGATTCTCATCAACATCCCATGTCTTTTTTCTTGTTGTCACATCTTTTTTCTTTTTTTTTTACCAGCATTAAAAATGGGAAGTCATTGACAAAATGTAATTAATTATTACATAAAAAACACTTTTAATAAGATGATGTAGGCAATATTAAAAAAGGAATAAGATTTATGCTAAAACATATAATTATAGACCAAAATATGTAATGATTTTAAGATAAGAGGATGTTATAAATATTTATAGAGAGATTAAGAACTAAAACCATGACTTGGTCGTCTATTGGGATTTGGATGTCTTGTTAGAACATAAAGAAAAAAAAATTATTAATTATTACCATGAAAAGTAACCCCTATTTTAAATATGAATACTATATGTGAACAAGAGATGATAAAAAAACACTAAACAACATATCCTTCACTATTTATCCTCAAAATAAGCTTCATACTATTATACATACATATATATATATATATATATATATATATATATATAAAATATTACCATGTAAAGTAACCCTTATTTTAAATATGAATACTATGTATGAACCAGAGATAAAAAAAACACTAAACAACATATCAAATTATTTGTCCTCTAAATAGGATTCATGCTTTTATATATAGAGAGAGAGAGAGAGAGAGAGAAAAAAAGAGAGAGGTGGGTTAATCCTTGAAACATATATTGAAATATAAACTTAAATTAAATCAAAATTAAAAAAACACTAAATAAAATATCCTCCATTATTTGTCTCAAAACAGTTTCATAGCTTTTTTTTTTATATATATATATATATATATATATATATATATATATATATATATATATATATATAGAGAGAGAGAGAGAGAGAGAGAGAGAGAGAGAGAGAGAGAGAGAGAGAGAGAGAGATGGGTTAATCTTTGAAACTTATATTGCAAATGAGCAACTTAAATTATATAAAATTAAAATTTTAAATAATATTAATGTTAAAGTAATTTCATTAGATATTAAATAACTTTTTCTTAAATTGAAATAAAGTTTATTTGGAAAGTATCATTTTTTGTAATTTTCATATAAATTAATTTGCAATCTGTATTTTTTAAAATAAAATAAGTACTAGTATTTTTATTTAAATATATTGAGATGATGAGGATAGTTCTCTATCAACATCATGAACAATAGTATCTTTAATTTACCCTAAAAAGATTAAACTAACTTCTTTTAGAATCATTTAATTATATTATTACATTGTTAGTAGAATGTTAATCCGATCATATAAATGTCTATATTTTGAGAAATATTTTAATATTTTTCAATATATATGAAACATGAATATCTATTTTTTATATTTATTCATTTTCTATGTTGCATTGTAGTACTTTATTTTGGATTTGATGTGTCAATTCCATTCCTATACCACTTAGTCAAACCTTAAGAACATAAATATTTCCTTTTAAATGAATATATAGAAAATATGTTATTAAAAGACTATGATTAAAAAAATTCAATAATGTATTAAGAATAATCTTAACATTAAAGGGTTTTTTTTCTTGACATCTAGTAACAGGATGTTGAATGTAGAAAAGTTACTACTATTATTTATGGTGACTATGACGAGACTCTCTATTTCAACCATCCCATGATGAATGTGGATGTGGTTAAGGAGAGAGTTGAGGAAGTAATTAGTGGAGGGTTGGAGACGTGAAAGACCTAGGGGTGTAACCGAAATGAGTCGAAATGAAGACAAAGTGCACTCCGGGCCGCTAGGTTTTAAAGGAGTAGGCTCGAGTCTATTCACGACATTGTTTACGAGCTGACGAGTCGAGTTTGAGGGTGTTCGGCTAGACTCGTTTAACTTACGAGCCTCAAAATGATGTTCGTGTAAGACCCGATAAATTTCCAATTTCTGGAAAAAGGGCAAGATCATAATTTCGGTCAAAAATCCAAAATTTATTCTCTAGATCCTACGACGGAATGGATTTCAATCGTTGAATCGTCTCAAGAAAATCTAGCTAGCACGTCGACTTCGTCGAATTCCGAGATAGCTTCTGAGTTGGTACATTTTTCGAGGCACGCATTTCGTGTCGTAAACGACATTCACGTGATAAAAGTCACATATAACACGTATTCATGTGCCATAAGTGGCATGAGTAGAGAAATGATGAAAATGGACTGCGAGATAGTGCCGAGGACAACCTGGGTTAAGGGACATAATGGTCATTATTTAAATTCTTAAGTTAGAAAAGACAAATTAGTGAACAAAGTGATTGTCTCCTTCAAATTGAAAAGGGCAACAAAACTGGGAGGAGGAGAGAGAAGTTTGCGAGGTTGCCGATTTGGGTTTTAGTGAGAGAACATCCACCTTCTCTCTAGAATTGTAGGCGATCCGACCGTCGAAATTTGTCGGGACGAGAAGGAAAGCTGCTCTACGCATCGAGACCTACGCGTGGGCACCGGTTTTAAGAGTTTTCGACAAACTCTGTGAGGTAGGGGTTTCATCCTACTTGAGTTTTACACTTTATTTAAGTGTTATATGATGCTTCTAAGCATTTGAGGCCTTGAACGGTTTGCTTGATCCGTCCCAAACTCGGGACCGAATTATTGGAAATTCTTGGGACATTCTCGGTTATCCGTACGCTGGGGACCGGATTGGTATTCAGATGATAACATGGAATAAATCATGTATTGGTTTGTATGAGGCCGGAAATGGCCGTGAAATTCGGGTTCACAAAGTGAACCGATGATTGGTGATTTGCCAGAATCGGAACCCGAGGGTTTCACTGTTCATAGGAATAGTGTTCACAAAATATTTTTATGAAAATGTGCTTGGTTGAGTAATTCAAATCGAATTGCTCGTGTTTGATGCTTAGCCCAAGTGAGCTAATTTTTTGTGTAATGGAATGTGAAATTACATAACATGTTTGTGTGATTTAAATTATGTGAATATATGCATGATTATATATTTGCATGTGTTATAGAATTGTAATGGAATTGGCATCATGCATTCCATATGCACTGGGGCACCCTAGAACAATAGGAGTGAGTGCATGAGGTGGATTCCCTGTGAGAATAGTTTCGGAGGGTTGACTAAATAATAATAATTATCGGAGGGTAGTCCATATAAAATATCAATCGTCGGAGTCGGCCCAATTGATAAACATCGGAGGGTAGTCCATATAAAATATCAATCGTCAGAGTCGGCCCAATTGATATACATCGGAGGGTAGTCCACTAAATATGACATCGGAGTTGGTCCACTACTTATATCGGAGGGTTGTCCACAAATATAAACAAATATCTTTGTTGAAAATAACGCTTCTCACACGCGGCTTAAAGTATGCGTGAGGGAGCCTACGAGGACTCGGGGATGAGTTGGATCGCAGATATCTGGCAGTGATCACGTGATTGGCTTAACGCTACGCTTATTTCGAGCATCAGATATGCACTTAGGTGGAGAGTACCCCATTTTAGTAAGTGATTCCACTATCGAAGCGATAGCTCACCCGTCGAGGATTATATTTTTCGTGCATGTGGAGTAAGACGAGGAGACTACTCTCATCCTAGAGACTGCTTTAGAAGAAAGCCAAAGTTTGCGGGTTTCTAAGTTATCATTATGTATACATGTATTAGAATTCCAAAATTTTAATATATGTCAGATAAGAGTCATTTATTAACTCTGAAACTATTGGATATAGCTGATATAAATATTGTGATGAGTATTGGTTTACGGGTCAAGAGGCCGTTTTTAATACTATGTGATTGATGTTTGACAAAGTTATGTATTGTGTTATGTATCCCGAAGAGCCTCCCGTACAAAGGAGACTCGCTCGATTGTAAGAAATGTCGTGTCACCGTACATTCACGTGTTTCCTGGGTCGACGGTAGTCAACTGACCTGATCTGGGGGTGTCATACTGCATCGAGCTAGCATACAAATACCTAGGCTCGAGAGGGATTCGGGCTTAGTCATAGTCTGAGGTAAGAACATCACCACAGTGGTTCGATGTTAAGTTTCTGTGATGAGATTTGGCCTAGGGAAATCACTGACAAAACTAGACACCGCATTTGTGTGTTTTGTGAGCATCATGTGAATTGTTGAATCAAGTGTGTGAATGGTATGTATAGCATGTTGCTTGTTATGATGGTTCAGGTGTTGTGATAAATAGCACACAAGGTGTCGGAAAATGGTCGAGTTTTGGCGCAGGTAAAATCGAAGAGAAAGTTAAGGAAATAAATTTATTTGGTTTATTTGATAATGAAATCGAATTTTAAATAAATTCGAGGTCAATATTAGTTAATGTGAGAAATTGAAGGTCAGAGGAAATGTTTGGACAACCGGTCCAAAAAAAAAGTGAAGAAAATGGTTTTCGAAGGTTTTACAGTGTAAAACTGAAGAAAAAGTGAAGAAAATAAATTTTTATAAGTTTATTTGGTAAATGAGAATGAAAAAAATGGATAAGTATTTTCAGGTTCCAAAATAGCAAATAAATGCTAAGAAAAAAATGATGAAGTGGAAGAAAATCATTTTTCAAGGTGTTTCGTAGTTTGAAAAAAAAACTGAAGAAATTTCAAAGAAAATTTTTTTTTTTTTTTTTTATTTATTTGAGTGTTCGAAAAAAATTATGAATATTTGGGGTATTTCCAAAGAATGAAATAATACCGAAAAAAAAAAATTTGGTAAACTAAATCGCTACGCCAATTGTATTGTGAGAGAGTAAATTTGTATTCGACATGGTAGTGTTTGAGTGCGCTGCTAAGGAAGTGTATCGTAACATAAACAGGGTAGCAATCAGATTGTAATGAGGGCTGGGTGGTTTAGGACTGTACGCAATACATGGAATCAGACAATGAGGCTTACAAGTGGGTTGAGGAATTGTATTGCAGGGTATTACAATATATGGAGAGGCAAAGAGGTTAAAATTGTATTGCAATACACCTTGTATCAGGAAATGTGGCTACTAATGGTTGAATTGTATTGCAATACACCCGCACGAGGCGTGCTCAAGGTTATTAGATTGCATCAATACTTGAATTGTATCGCAACTTAGGTGAACAAGAATCTATGAACAAGACTCATTAACAAATAACTGTGAATAGTAAAATTTCGAATATTTTTTTTTTTTGAAAAACAAATAGAATAAAATAAATGATACAAAATTTAGGAAAAATAAAATTTTCAAAATGAAATTTTTGTTGCTAAAAATGTTTTAAATGTGGAATCGATTGCCTCAGACACTCGTGAATGTAGGGACTCGTGTATACACTGTGATTCGTATGAATAGTGTCTCGGGATCGCATTTACACCCTTTCGAGATAATGGATTAATGTCAGATGTTATGATCAAGGCTGACATTACGTAGGAAATTATATGCATGGTGTAATGATAGAAAAGGGTGAATGCTATGTTGTAAACCAGACCTTAGGGATTTGAATACTGAAATGAACAAGAAAGCTTATAATTTTATCGAAATAAATGAATTGAGTGGTTGAAATTTAGGGGCGCCACTTAGGAAATGAACTGCCGCTTCATGAAGTTGTCAAGTCTATTTAGTAATTGGCATGTGCATTGCTAGTTAGACTCGAATGAAAATTAAATGATTCTGTTGCCATTGGAAATACGTGAATGGGCTAAATGAGGACGAGGACATAGAGGGCGTCCACAGGCATCGGGTCACACCACCAAAGATTTGATAAGCGTGCCTTTGTTACATATCGAGGTATCATACGGCACTATCGCACAGCACTACAAGAAAATGCCTATATCGGGACATATATTTATTGACTTAAGGCCATATATGCCATTATTTGTTGTTTTACTTCAGACAACAATGACTTTTATATTAATATGTAAGCAACCATGACATATGTCTAAATTTGAAAAGATGAACCTCCGTTATTACGCGGATAGCTTGACATAAAATGATAAGTCAAGATATGATTCTAGACATAAGTGTCATTGTAATTCTACTAATATGAAATTATGACTTATGTATTGTAGGTCAAGATATCATGTTTCAAAATATCTGTCTAGGTTCCTGTGGTATTTATAGATAACGCTCATCATCTTCTCTTCAAAACCCACATCCGCTTGAGCTAGGTTTGTAAATCCTTCCTCTAAACCCTAATCTAACTAAAATCTTCCCTTTCACTACCATTATTAAAAACCAGAAGCATGGTCAGGCCTTTCACACATATCCACAAAGGATCTTCCTTGATGTATAATCCAAGAACTATGGCAAAGAATTTGGTTTTGAAACTCAAGGTATGAAATTAGAATCTGGGTTTCTTATATCTTCTTTGAAATGGGTATCTTAGATGTATAATCCAACTACACGGAATTTGGTTTTAAACTTGAATGTATGAAATTAGAATTCGGGTTTTTATATATCTTCTTGAAATTTAAATGGTATCTTAAAGGTTTAGAAATAACTCTTATAAAATGGGTAGGTTATGGTTTTGCATTCTCACACCGCATTATTTTTCGGGATGAGGAAAACGTCATATCAATCAGGGTTCTTCTTCTAAAAATGGGTAGGTTATATGGTTTCAGATTCTCACATTGCATTGTTTTGGAATGACCTCGTCGGGGTTTCATATCGTAACAGGTTCTTCTTCTAAAATGGGTTGGTTATGGTTTCGCATTCTCACATATTGTTTTTAATTACTTTGGTCGGGTTTCATATCAAATGAGTTCTCTTTCATTGACATTTTCTATAAATTTCTTTGAATGGACTGCTCCTCTTTAATAGATAAATCGAGATGAAAAAATGGTAAATATTTTATTTTATTTTGTTTGTTCTTAGTAATATTATTTAGTTTCGGGTGTGTTTTGTTTCCATTAGACTCATGGGTTTCTAATGGTTAATTGAGGGTGTTCACAAAATGTAAGATTTACTTAACCTTGACACAAAATCAAGTAATCTTAACCTTGACATATAATAGAAAACTCGACATAAATATATACCAAACTTGATCTAACCTTGACATAATACAAAATTCGACAGACGATATGTCAAGTTTACTTTAAACTTTTCGATTAATCGACATAGATGACATATATAAGAAGTATCCTATTCGATAAGATATACCTTATCTCGATTCCGTGAAAAACCTGGCAACGAAAGGCTTTTTTCGTAGTGAGGCTAGAGGAAGGTGCAATGTGGAGATCCCAGTAACCTCCAGAGATTTAGTGCGCATCATCCTCCGACATTCACAGAAGAGTGAGATCCGAGGCGGCGCACTAATACCATGGCGTAACGAGAAGGTGTTAGAGGCTACGAGATTACCTCCCGATTAATTACTTCAGACTAGACTAGCCGTGTTCCGGCCTAGAGAGTGAGGCCCAAATACGGTGAGATGGGCAAGGACCTCAGGAGACCTTCAAGGAGACTACGCTTGTGAGTTCTCCTCAGGATTAGGCGCAGGATCGTGGATGATATGTCGAGGTTGCGAGTCGGGAGATCTTGGGGACTCTACCACAAAGGGACCCGAGGATCATGGACATGTCGTAGTTAGATGTCATCCCAGTGGGATGGATCAATGACTCGCCACAGATCGCATCGATTTTAAGCGTAGGAGGGTTACCGCCTATAATGCCAGGATCTATTACTCTAGTACTGTGTGACAAGCATGATATTTCGCCTGCACAAGATACGAGTCCAGGTGACAAGTATAGTTAGTGGGTTGGCTAGCGAGCCTTACCCTAGAGGACGAGGAGAGACTGCACTCTAGATCTACCTCAGGTGCGAATATGTGGATGTTTTTCCGCATTTGAAACACACGGACTACCCACGAGGGTCAGACTTCCTAAGATCGAAGCCATACCATGGTACTCACCCATCCTATGACTCCGCACAGATGGCACCAGCTGAGCTGCGGTGAGTCCGGGCCATGTGAGCTGATCGACAAGGGGTTCATTAGACCGAGCACTTCACCATGGGGCTCTCCGGCTCTATTTCAAGGGCCAGGCGTTAAGGACGAGACCCTTCGAATCGTGCATTGATTAATGACAAATAACAGGTTACGATCAAGACCCGCACTCCATTACCGAGGATTGATGATTTGTTTGACACAGAGGAGCGAAGCCTACCTAAGATAGCCGCGACCGTTACCATCAGCTTGAGAGTTAGATACAAATATCCCTAAGACAACGCTAGACGCTGTGACGGGTACTTCTGAGTTTACAAAGGATGCCATTTGAATTGACGACGCACCAATCCGCATTCATGACCTCATGCATAGGGGTGTTCCAACCTTATCTATAGATCAGCCTTGTCGTAGTCTTCTGAGAGACCGAATGTCAATCTCGAGATATGTAGTTTCTCGATCAGCCGGGCATTACAGAGACGGAGAATGGGGCGTAAGTTGTCCATTCTATGTGATCGCAGGACTTCGTCTACGCGGACATGGACTCCATGGTCAGACTACAATTAATAGAGAGATCGAGGATGCCCTGAGCACTGGATGCGGGTGTTGGTAAATAAGAGGGAGGATCACCTTCTTCTAGTCTCTGGGAAGAGGCAAAAGACTGGCTTCACACGAAGCCTCTAAGACTGGGGCCGGATCGGGTATGCGAGACAGATTGCCCTGCAGACAGGATCCTGTGGCCGACGCTAGCCCCAAGTAGGGGCCAGAGAACAGAGAGACACGATTCATTCCTCCACACCCTAAGACGGGGTCGAGGAACCGCTTAGTTCGGTGCTATACAAGCACTCCCAAAGAAGACGATAAAGCCGAGGCGAGTGTGGGTCAAAGTCGTGATGATCGAAAGGCGCAAATAAAGCGTAGTGGACCTTAGGTGGTAGACATATTGGTTGTTGATGTCGCTTTGAGATGGATGAGCCGACACCCATCTAGTTGTTAGTAATCGACCTACCGGGGTTGTCATAATCTCGACATGACTCGATTTAAAGCTAGAGGTTAAGGCCTTTAGAGAAGCTAGGTATAGATGTTCTTCCCTAGGATGTAGGGTGAGAGTTGATATGATAGGTCGGGATTTTGAGTGAGAGATCTCCGAGATTCTGCTCTTGGTGGACCCTAGGATTGGGTGTCACAAAGATGGCATTATCAAGGCTCAGCACTCCGTGAACATCGCGTCGTAGCCCGTGTGGGTGCACAGATTTGGCCATTCACCACTCTTGGTGGAGGGTTGAGTTTGTCTTTTGTGACTACGCTCCAATGAAGATTCATCGTTCGATTCAATAAATGAAGAGTAATTAGAGTGTGTCATGTTATGGCAAATGCGATCCCCTAAGGTCGATCCCGAGCTGGGGTGTATGAGACCAGGAGATATCCCGACTTCGTGGTGAATGTAAGAGGCTAGAAGTGTAAGCCGAAGAGTTATGTTAATCGAGATGAAAGCACACGGTCAGGTTATCACGTAGACTTAGAGTTGAGTGATAGGAGTCGAGGACTCGAGATTGATACCCCTTTGAAATTGCAATGGTGTCATAACAAGAAGGGCTCTAATACGGATGTCGGTCTGACATGGATTAGGTTGACGGTCCATTGATTGTCAAGAATTGTGACCTTAAGAAGGTCACACACACAAAGTAAGGGTTGTGTAGGGTTACACGCTGCGTGGGATTATATACAGTGTTAGGAGGACACGCTGCATGTCGCCCCGGGTCATACGGGTAGAGGAGCATCAGCTCTTAGGTGAAATTCGCCATAACAATAGTTATCGTGCGGTGTATACGTATTTTGGCACCATGTGAGGCATTTTATGGGAGGCCATGTAGATCACCGTTATGTTGGACCGAGGTGGGAGAGAGTTCCATCACTGGTCCTGATCTGATTAGAGACACCTCGGAGAAGGTGAGCTTGATACGACATCGTCTTTTCACGCCTCAAAGCCTGCAAGAGTTGGCGTGCATGTACGACGCCTAATTTAGAGTCCGAGGTCGGGGGATCACGCCTTCTTAAAGGTGATGCCTAAGAGAGGAAAGTGGCCTGCTCAAGTAAGAGGAAGCTATCGCCGAGATTCATCGGGCCTTCGAGATACTCGGTGGAGGGTAGGCAAAGTATTACGCACGCTGGTTTTACCGCCAAAGATGACAGTGTCCACGAGGTATTTCAGTCTCCATGTTCTAAGTATACTCCGTGATCCAACTCATGTGGTGGATTGAGGATGATTGAGGTTGACAATCGATGGGACCTTCGAGGAGGGATAAGTGTGATTTTGATAGCCGTGACTGTGTTCGCGACGCAAGACCGCCAAAGCAGCGAGGGTGCGCATGGCACTATCAAGTGGAGGAGTCAACGTGGGAACGCGAGGACACGATGCGGGCCACCTATCCCTTCTTGTTTAGGGATGAAGGTACGTAGTTTAGTCGTTTGATGTTTAAATGACGAATTTACATGCATAGTAGAGTACACGCGTATTATGCATGTGAGTGATTGCATCGGTCTGCACTTTGGGACGAAATTTTTAAGAAGCGGAGAATAAGACCCGAGAAATTTCCACTTCGAAAGGGCAAGGATCACTTCGACAAAAATCCGTAAATTTATTCTCTAGATTCCTGATGACTTAAACAAATTTCACCGCTGGAATCGCCCGCTAAATCTAGCTGTGCACGCTCGACTCACAAATTCGAGACGGCCAAGTTGGCATCGCTTTTCGAGGTAACGTATTTCGGGGTGCCAGAACGATATTAGATGTGACAAAGTCAAGATATAACACGCACTCATGTTCCAGGCGCGGCATGAGTAGAGAAATGATGAAAATGGACGGCCGAGATAGTCGAAGTAACAAAACCGGGGGTTATGTAACATGATGGTCATTATTTAAATTCTTAAGTTAGAAAAAGACAAATTAGTGAACAATGATTGTCTCCTTCAAATTGAAAAGGGCAACAAAATGTGGGGAGGAGGAGAAGTTTACAGTAGGTTGCCGATTTGGATTTTAGTGAGAGAACATCCACCTTCTCTCTATAATCAGAGGCATCCCACTGTTTAAATTCTTCTGGATGAGAAGGAAAAGTCGCTTCACGTATCGAGACTCCAGCGCTGGCACCTGCTAAGAGTTTTCGGCTAAAACTCGTGAGGTAGGGTTTCATCCTACTTGAGTTTTACACTTTATTTAAGTGTTATATGATGTTTCTGGCTGGTTTGAGGCCTCTAATCCATCAGCTTGATCTCGTCCCAAAACTCGGGACCGACTATTGGAAATTTTTGGGGACATTCTCGGGTCATCTGCGTGGTCAGTTGGGACTAATTTGGGTATTTGTATGATAATTTATGGAATAAATCATGTATTGGTTTGTATGAGGCCGAAATGGCCGTGAAATTCGGGTTCACAAAGTGAACCGATGATTGATGACGAACAAGAACCCGAGGGTTTCTCACTGCTCATAGGGAATAAAGGTTTCACAAAAAATATTTTGAAAATGCTTGGTTGAGTAATTCAAAATCAATTTGCCTATGTTTGATGCTTAGCCTGGGTGAGCTTAATTTTTGTGTAATGGAATGTAAATTACATAACATGTTTGTGGATTTAAATTATGTGGTATATGCATGATTATATATTTGCATGTGTTATAGAATTGTAATGGAATTGGCTTCATGCATTCCATATGCACCAAGTACCCCAGAACAATAGAGTGAGTGCATGAGGTGATTCTCGAGAGAATAGTTTCGGAGGGTTGACTAAATAATAATAATTATCGGAGGATAGTCCATATAAAATATCAATCGCCGGAGTCGGCCCAATTGATAAACATCGGAGGGTAGTCCATATAAAATATCAATCGTCGGAGTCGGCTCAATTGATATACATCGGAGGGTAGTCCACTAAATATAACATCAGAGTTGGTCCACTACTTATATCGGAGGGTTCTCCACAAATATAAACAAATATCTTTGTTGAAAATAATGTTTCATAATGCGCTTAGTAAGTTTGGCGAGCCTGCGGCACTCTGTGATGAGCCGATCAGCATATCCGCAGGATCATGCATTCGCTTGAACGTAAGGTTTATTTCTGGGAAAGATCGCATACACTTATAAGTGGGATAGAAACACTTAGTGGTGATTCCACCACTGAGCGATAGCTCACCCCCGCCGAGGGGGATTCATATTTTTCCTGCATGTGGAGTGATGAGGAGACGGCTCATCCCAGACCGTTGAAGAAAGTTCGTCAGGGTTTATCATTATGTATACATGTATTAGAATTCTAAAATTTTAATATATGTTGTATAAGAGTCATTTATTAACTCTTGAAACTATTGGATATAGTTGGATATAAATATTGTGATGAGTATTGGTTTATGGGCCCAAGAGGTCGTTTTTACTCATGTGATTGATGTCAGATGTGTTATGTACAAAGTTATGTATCCCGTAGAGCTCCCCCGCAGACAAAGCTGAGACTCATCTCGATTTTCGTGAGAAATGCTCCGGGTCACTCTGACATTCACGAGTGTTTCCGCGGTCGAATGAAAGAATAATGGACCCCCTGGATTTGGGGCGCCACAGCCTCGGCTCGACTCGCTTAACTTAATAACGAGTTCAAGGAAGCCTTAACAGTCGAACACCGGAAAGCAGCTCATGGAGAGCTCTCATTGTTACAACCCTATTTTAAGAAAATGTTTATATAAAATAGCTAACATACAACTAAATTAAAAAGATAAGACAATAAAAGTTTAATTAACTTGATTGAAGTTCAAGAGTTAAAATATTCTACTGCGTTCATTTATAGGAAAAATTTGTCGGCATCAAGTCTTCCATGTTCACGAGCTTGTCTACGAGCCTGCCTACCCAGCCCGCTCTCACGAGCCTCGGTTAACGAGCTTGCTCACGAGCCTATTCACGAGCCCGCTTTACGTAGATGACGTACGAAGCTCGAGGGTACTTTGCAGTGCCTCACTGATTGTCGGTGGGTGGTCTCACTTCAGCAGGCACTTTTTTTTTCGCCAGGAGAGCTGATACCAAAGGGGACATATTGGTGGGGAGCACTTCACAACCAACTCGGCAGACGCCTGGTAGTGAGAGTGCTCCCATTTCAATATGTCCCTTTGGTCTGGGTTCGAGCCTCACGGCTAAGGAAGAAAAGCGGTACGGGACATGCCCCTATACCGTGGAGCTGGACCACCTCGTCGGAGGGGCCAGGGTGGGGCTCCAGCAAAAAAAGGCGCGATACTCGTACAGTCTTCAGGCTCTCGACGGGAGAGTCAGGTTCACAGTTATCTTCTATCATTGCCTGTGGCTGGCCTCGACCATGAGCAGGCACCCACTACCAACTCGGGCTAATAGCCCAGCCTGGCAAGGGAACTACCGAATGGGTACCTAAGCTCATGGTCCTGTGTCTGAGCCTACCTATACGGGGGCAAAGAAACCCCGTGGAGCTGTGTGGGGGATAGCCCTCGTAATCGGGACACCAACCCTCCGTCTGAGGGCTGTGGGGCGAGACCTGTGTAAGGCGCTTTTGTAGGTTCTCAGTTACCCAGCTCACAGGGCGTTGAAGCCCCGTGGCTGATCTCGATCATGAGCAGATACTCATTCGAGTTCTCACTCACCAACCGGCCACCCCGCCGTGCTGCACCGCCGAATGGGTATCGGCTCATGATCCCGTGCCTCGAGCCCACCGAGGCGGGGTTAAAACCCTCGCGAGCCAGGGGATAGCTCGCGGAGCCGGGACCACCCCGTCTGAGGGCCGGGGGGGTAGGGCCCTTACAAAAAAATAGCCCGCTGGCAGTAACCACTGAAGGTACCTAAGCTCATGGTCCTGTGTCTGAGCCCACGAGGCGAAAGAAACCCGTGAGCTAGGGGATAGCCCGCGGGAATCGACACCAACCCTCCGTCGGAAGGCCGGGGTGAGGACCCGTGATATAAGGCGCCAGGGTGCCTCGCCTTCGGCCACTCTCCGCCGAGGGGTGGCCACAAAAGCATTTGGCCACACGCCCACCTCGGGGACCATGAAGCAGGCAGCCCACCTGGGGGGTGCTCCCACTACCAACCGAGCTAGTAGCCCGGCTGGTAGCTGTGGAACTACCTCGAATGGGTACCTAAGCTCATGGTCCCGTGTTCGAGCCCACTGAAAGGAAGAAACCCCTGTGGAGCTGTGGGGATAGCTCGTGGAGGACCACCCTGCCTGGGAGGGGCCAGGGGTGGGGCCCCTTGGCATGTTCAAGTTTGGCCGGCTTAACTTATGAGCTTCAAATAATTTTCTGCTCGACTCATTTAACATAATAAACGAAGTTCAAGCTTAGCTTTTAACGAAGTCGAACCTGCCAACTCGCGAGTAAATCGAATTCTATATAAATAAAGACCAACTTTATTTTATATTTTATTTATCATTTATCTTTTATTTTATCGCATCTTTATCTGTTAGTTATTCCATGTTGCACGTTCTCAATTTTCTATTTATATTTATACCGCTTTGGATGAACAATAACGGATATAAAATTTGAGTAAATTCCTCATCAACAATTTCATACTTTCCTGCTTAGCTTGGTTTTATCAAACCATGTGCTAGTTATAGACTTACGTGTGGGGCCAACTATAGAGTTTATAGTACAAGGGTAGTAAAGAAGATGAAAGTGTGAAAGTGGTTGTCAATTTTTTCAAAAAGCTAGTAGGCATGGAGAGGTTGGGAGCTATATTGCTAGGTGTAGAATAGGTGTATGGTGGATGTTACCTGTGGGTGTGTTGGAGTGTCTTTTCCAATGCAAAATCTGGTTTAGTCATTGTGAGATTTTTTTTTTATTTTAAAAATTTTAAATGATGTCTCCGTCAGAATAATACGGCCCCTTATTATTTCACTTTGTGAAGTTTGTTGATATGGATTCAATATAATCCTTTTGTCATCACCATTTTCTATTTTAATTTTTTTAAATTCAAAGACTCAAAACATAGTTAAATTTTATTTTTTTCTTTCATGTAGATAAATAAATAAATAAAAACCAAGATAATGTTTATTTTTATTTATTTTTACATTTATTTACTTTGTATGTTACATTATAATATTTTGTTATGAATTCGATCTCAGAACGTCCATCTCACCCTATTAAATGATCAACTCTTCTAAAAGTTAAAGCTTGTAGGATTTTAATTTAATATGAATATCATAGCTTCACACCTTTTCTCATGTGTATGCGGCCTCATACCTGCGCATATCATAGCTTCACACCCCCCTCACGTGTATACGACCTCATACCTGCGCACGTGAAGAGTTAGAGTCACTATGATTCTAACATCTAGCCTCTGGATTCCGATACTCACTTGTTGGAAAACCTCATGAACTCGTCTCTATCCATATTAGTGATATATCCAATTTCTGGGGTTCAAGTCCGCGGTTTGTTTTAGCTCTTCTCTCCCAAAAGTGTAAGACCCAAGAAAATTCAAATTTTCTGAAAAATGGTAAAACGGTAATTTCGGTAAAAATCCGAAATTTTTCTAGATCTCGGATGACTAAATGGACTTCACCGTTGGAATCGTCTCGCGAAATCTAGCTACCACGTTGAATTTCATCAAATTCCGAGACAATTTACCATCGCTGAGGCACCGAGTACGGCGCCATAAAACTTAGTTTGAGAGAATGATGACAAAAGTCACCTACTACATGTACTCATGTGACATATGTCTCAAGATTATAGAGATGATGGAAATGGAAGGCTTGGGGACAAAGCTGGGCGTCAAAAATCAAGAGGCACACAAATAATTATAGGAATTGTTAATTGAATAAGACAAAACATGAATAGTTGTCTTCTCAAATGGGAAAAAGCAAAAAGGGGCAGTGGCTGAACAAATGTGCAGCGGGCGTGAGATGTGATTTTTAGAGAGAGAAGGATCTCCTTCTCTCTAGATTTGCTATCATTCGGACCGTCGGTTCTCGACGGAGCAAGAAGTAAAGCCGTTTGACGCGAGAGTATTACGCGTGGACACCGATTTGGTGGAGTTCGACAACTCCAAGAGGTGTGGATCTTTCCTACTTGTGTTAATCTTTTGGCTAAGAGCCATGTAAAAAGGTTATGAATGCTCGGCAATTGCTTTAAAGCGTAAATTCGGTCTCTGGGTGCGGAACCAAGTGGAGAAAAATTCCTATTTGTGGGCTTGAACAAAGGCTACCCGAGGGTTTCACTGTTCATGTGAATAGTAATGTGAATATTTTTGTGAATTTTATGATGTCGAAAGTGATTCAAATGAATTGATTGTGTTTGTTAATTAGCCCATGTGAGCTAATTTTGGTGTATCGGGATGGTAAAATTTTGATAACATGATTTATGTGATTTAATTATGTTAATATATATGCATGTGAATATATTAGCATGAATGTTTCTGGGGATTGGAGATCATACATTCCATATGCACTGGGCACCCTAGAATAATAGAGGAGTGCATGACATGAATTGAAACAAAATGAAAATGTTTGTGAAAGGAATTTCTAAAGAAGATTTTCCGAAGAATTGCCTCGAGGGACGCCAACAGATCACTTTGGAGGAGATCATGACCATTTCAGAGAGTTATCCAAAGAATTCTCCCCGAAGGTAGTCCAATATTTTTACCGAACTCTGCAGAGGCCTTCGAGAACAAAAAGCCTTTTGTTTGAAAACTGACATTTTTACCGCATTCTACTTAAGCATATGTGAGGGAGTCTTGAGGACTCGAGACACGGGTTCGGGGCTGGACAGATTCGAGCAGTTCATGAAATTGCTCAATGTGATTGTTTGTATCATGCATGTGCACTTAGCTAGGAGTAACCCATATAGAAATTATCTCTACTAGGCTTTGTCACTTTGCCAGGATCACCATTTCAGTGCAGGAGTGTGCACGAGATTCGCCACTAGAGGCCACATTTAGAAGAAAGCCGGACTGTGGCTTTGGCATTTTATTTTGTATAACATGTATTAAAATTGTAAATTTTGATATATGTTTGGTACAGAGTAAATTATTAACTCTTGAACTATTGTATATAGTTGATGTATTTTGTGAGTATCGATGCAGGGGCCCAAGTGGCCATTATTTTACTCGCATGTGGACTCAGGTGGTCATTGTAAACTGGTTGACAAAGTTTGTACCTTGTAGAGCTCCCCGTACAAAGGAGACTCTGCCCGATTTTCATGAGTGGTGTCGGGTTACCCGACATCCATGAATATTTCGCGGGTTGACGGGTTGTCAACGGGACCCCCGGTTTTGGGGCGTCACAAAAAGGCTTCATATAAATTGGATGTTATCTATACTTATAAACTTATAAGCCTTTCAATTTCTAAACTATGATATTATGAGACTTCTGGGCACCCAACAATCCTCCCCTCAAAACCAAGATTTCGACCACGCAGCAAGACACACCTTACGCAACATCCGTTAGGGGGCCCACCACATCATTTTATCTATTTAAACTCCACACAATTAAGCCTTAACCAGGCTCTAATACCATTTGTAATGACTCAATCTAATCATATAGATATTTTCATCTTTGAACCTAAAGGGCCTTCACGACTTTAAAACGCATCTATTAGGTTGAGAGGAGCCCATGACTTTAATAATATATACAAGATTGAGCTATTAGGAAGAGTTTACCATTTAATACTAGATTCACACCCTTTTATCACTTTTAGCCGTATCTCGTGAGGACATCACTTTTATTCTTAAAAATGCTAAAAATATTTTTAAAATAATTTTCATACTTAATTATGCCTACAGGAAAGAAAAATAAAATATAACAAATGTAAGTTAGAAAATTATATATTTTAAATTATTTCATCATTTTATTAATACGTTTCGATAAATAAATTAGCAGAAGTAATAGATAAAAATTTATCAACTTTAACTCTATTCTTATATTTTCTTTTTCTTTTCTTCATCCTATTTTCCTTATTCTTTTTTTGTATTTCTCATAAAAAATTTTGATAGCTAAATATGGTATTGATATTTTTAGAATTCTTTGAGAAAAAAATGTTCATTTTATAAAATGTTTAAAGGAGAAATCCTTTTCTCTCCGTCTCTCTCCTATGTCCGATTCTCTCTTCTAACATTTATTTCACTTTTCTTCCTTTCTTTTCTCTTTTTTGTTTTTTTGTTTTTTTAAGTTTGATATTATAAATATATTGTTTCATATGGTTCATCTCTCATTCGAGTCCGTTTCTATCCCGAAACAATTTATTTATTTTCAATTCAATATATTTTAAATGAATCTCAAACTTCACTTCCTAACTTCCGATTTTGAAAATCTCATCCTGGTCACCGATGACTTATCATCCGTAAAATCGTAAAATATTCACCGTCCCGAACGAACACTTAAACTTTTCTCATTACCGATTTCAAGTGGATGATCCAAACGGGCAAAATTCATTTCATCACCGCGATCTAGTACTTTAGGCTTTGAATTATTCGATATTGGGTCACATAATAATTATTATTATTTATTATTATTATTTATTAATATTATATTTTACCATTTTTCCTGAAAATTTCCATTTTATTTTTAAGTGATTTTTGTATTTCATATAAATTTTTGATAGTTAAAATATATATTGATATTAAAACCTTAGAAAATTCCAATTTTTTAAGAGTAAAATTGCAATTTCGTAAAATCCAAAATTTTTCAGATTCTATGATGAACTGATTTCATCATGGAATTGTCTCTGCAAAATCTAGCTCCCTGGAGTCACTTCACATAAATTCGAGACACTTTGACTTAAAATGTTTGAGGCACCGAGCATCTAAGTCAGAAAACTGACATGTGATGTGACAAAGTCACCTGATAATACACTCATGTATATATATGAGTAGAGAGATGATGGAAATGGATCTACACAAGATCGTGCCATCAAATCCAAGAAGGGACACAAATAGAATTATGGAAATTTTAAAGATAATAAGAATAAAATCCAAATAGAATATCTCCCACCTTTAATCGTAGAGCCAAAATGTGAAGGGTGCAAGAGGGCGAAGCAATAGCTGGACTTTTTTCATTTTTAGAGAGAGAAGGTGCTCCTACAAGTTGAAAATTGAAACACCATTCTTAATGCTTAAATGATGCTAGTTAGTTCCATGTACAGATTGGCCGGATGGTTAGCTGAAGTCTCCTCGGGTATTCAATCTTTTCTTCCACCTACCACACACACTATGCAATAATCGGCTTTCTGTATAGCCCCGAGAAACTACATAACTCCCCTGTACTGCAAATCACCCTAGTTTCATTGACCACCTGTAAATGGTTCTGGTTCCCCAAAAAAGAAGGCCAATGAAGTCTTCCAAAAGAAAAAGAAATAGACAAAGAAATAGAAAAAGAAAAAGAAAAGAAAAAGAAAAGATAAGAGAAAAGTCGCGACGCTTTACCTTGAAACCCGAGCACTATCCGAGGGGTTTACGGCGAAAGTCTTTAAAGCCTGGTGCCCTAAACCAACTGGTTGGGAGCCACCGACTTAGTGCTCGCTACATGGGTGGATGGGTGAGGTTTAGCGAGTTGTAGGTAGGCCGGAATTTCTGAGTCTCGGGTGAAACCCGAGGAGCAGTGGTCGAAATATCCTCATGACTTGATGCCCTAAGCCTTAGTTGATTGGGAGTCATTCCAGGGACTTCATTACATGGATCTCCTTGGGTGTGAGTTCGATTTTCGTAAGGAAGGGATCCAGAATACAAGAAATATGAACAAGAGGAACTTATTATTAGGTTGGTCAATGTGCTAAGACTCGCAAATAGTCGTCAGAGAAGTTTAGCGGTGTTAATATAAAATCATTTCACATAAACACTTAGATTTTTGGTGGAAGTTTCGTGCCGATTCCCTCGATGGATACTTTTCTCGAACTGGTCTCGGGATGGTATTTATTCTCCAGTCGCCAGCGCAGGGTTTCGTTCATTCACCTAAGGGTAGGTATTACTTATCCTACACTTTTGAAATACCTATTCTTCGCGATGAGCATAACCCGCTCCGCTTCTTCCTTATTCATTGCTTATGGACCAGGCAATGTCGACAGGGGGAGTGATTACTCCAAATAAGGTTGTTTTTTGAGTCTGGTCATTGGGTGTGTTTTGAGCACTTTTTGTGTACTAATCAACTTAAATAACCCAATTGATACACTAAGGTCCCTACTATACTACTGATCATATTTTGTGGATATTTTTAGCTTTAGTATGTGCTTACCATACTATTATCTCTCGAGTCAATTCAAATACGAAGAACCCGGAGCCGAACTTGAAGTCGGCATGTACAAATCATAAGGCACACTGGAGCTAAATAGGAAGGAGAGGAGCATTGCGTAGATTTTAAGAAAGACGAATTCTTTGTTAACCCTAATTTCACACAAGTCATAAATTTCTGCAATGGGCCTCGCTTTCACGTGGTCGACCACTTTTCGACCGCGCTTATGGTTTTGTACCAAAATTGCCCTCAATGTAATTTTGTTGTTTCATACTTTTTGTAATTTCCTTAACTCTGAGTAGAATATACCCTCGGGCCAAGCCTTCTGTAAAAAGCAAATTAATCCATCAATCAATAAAATTAGCGCCAAAGCTTTCGCTCCGCTTCGTGGTGAATTTTATCTGCCATTTTTCTCCCTTTCTCACATTGCCATCACAAACACCCTCGAGGGATGACAACTCAAGGGATGCTCGGGCTAAACCCCTCATCCTTGAAGAGGAGGGCCACTCGGGTTAAAGTTTTGAGGCAAACACATCGGGATTGTGGCCCAGAGGGCTAACATTCGTGCTCAAGGCTCATGGATACCATCATAGATCCACCGATGCTCACTTAGCTGCCATTTATTTTCTCCCGCAGTTATATCCAAGGGGCCGCTAACTACTCAAACATTAATGGTTAATAAATGTTGTATACTAAGAGAAAAACTTAGGTTCGCCTTTACGGTTAAATGATAGATCCGGGTTCTGAAGATCAGGTAGGTCATCCTCAACGTGAGAAAAACCTGAAGACATTATAGAAGGCTTTAGAACCCCAAGGCTTTGGCGGTCTCGAAACTCAAGGGAGTTCTTTTTCACTTTATTTCTCTACGCTACGCTTCGCTGCCATCAACCTCACTGCTTTTGGCAAGAAACCCCAAAGTGGAAACACCATTTTCATCAACCCGCGACTATTTCGCATGAAGAAAAACCCATCCATGAGTCAATTCTCGCACCACTATATCGCAAAGAGTTTTGCTACGCAGTAGGAATCAGGATATGTTATTGCGATTCAGTGATAATCACTGTGGCACGACCACCTTAGCCAATGACTCAATGAATGCTCTATTGATTACCGCTTCATAAGTCATCACAATGATAACTCGCTCACGTGTCCCATACTATTCAGCCTAAGATCGGTCCCTCTTTCTAATTCACACTTCCATTCTTCATCTTCCTTTTTCTTAAAGCATCCTCCGTATTCTAGTCCCTTTTCCCGCCTCCGCCACATTGTACTCATCCCTTAGTCAGAGTCGAGCTCGAGCCGGTCATTCCTTTTCATCTCTCAGTTCTGAATGATTTGGGCGACCCTCCACCACTCCTTCTTCATCTGCTACACCTGGTACCTCAACTTCCAACTTATTCTTAATGGTTTTGTCTCAAATCTGAGGGTGCATTCAAGATGGGGCTTGGGCTTCTCTGAAGCTTTTTCTGCCCTTGGGATGAACTCTCCCATTGTGCTAGCTCATGGCACCTTCCAAACCCCTTTTCTTCTTCCATCTCTTTCTTTTTCCCCTTTCCTCTGTTCTTTGGACCATCCGTCACTCCTTGGCCAATGTTAGGGACGCCTGGTACATTTCTTTTTCCCATTCTACTCAACTCCCCGCATAGGGTGGCAGGTGGCTGGGTGTGGAATCAATCCCGTAATTGCTTCCGGCGAAGCTCAAAATGGACTTTTCAATTATTTTCCCACATTTGTCTTTACCCCTTCGCAATGCATAAAGGAGGATCGCTTCATCCCTTCCTCAAATTTGTGGTTATGAGGTGCTTCTGATGGTAAAAGGACACAAACTGATGAAACAGAATCCATAATTTTAGCTCTCTTCTCAGTGGCAGCCTCTATAAATGGATTTGTATAGAGTTTTCTTGTTCCTTTCCAATCTCCCTTTTCGGCCATCGCCAGTCTAATATCTTCTGGTAATCCGGCCCTTCAGATTTCTGAACTTTCAGCCATCTTTCAAGAGACCCTTCTGCTTTAATTAAACAATGATCCTTTCTCACTAAGTCTATCCAATGTACTCTCAAATATAAACGCCTTCCTCTTCTACCTATATTAGCAAAGAATTCCTCTACCCATAAGAGGCACCTGTGTTCCTTATTTGTACCGCCACGTTTGCCATTCTCTTTTCTCAAGCATTTCAACGAAAGGGGAGATTAGCTTGAACCCTCTTTCAAAGAATGAAACCTCTTCTTCGACTTTTCTCCATTAGCACGTTTGTCTCGAGATAAAAGTTTTGCTTTTCAAATTTACCATGTTTCAGCTTAGTTCTCCTTTCCTTCGATTCTTCTAATACCAAACATTCTATTTACCTCGTCCCTTTCAATTTTGCTCTGCTACTTCGCCTGAAGTGGCTTTGAATGCCTCATTCTCCCACTCAACATACTCTTCCATGATCTCATTGAGGTTTGGAACCGCCAGGGGGCCTTGACATCGTGAGATCGCTGTGGCTTGTGAGTTCTGTGGCTTTTAGGGCGCGTGATTAGATTTCGAGTATGGAAGCTGAGAGGGTTGATGGTTTATGAGAAAGGTGGCTCTTCAGTTTTAAAAAATTTTCTATTTATAAGCCAACTATTTTGTTGTGTTTTCATTTAATGTCACGACAACAAATTTCCTAAGGTTTTTTCTATTTTTAATACGATGTCGCGATAGACAGAAATAATTGTCACTGTGATAGTTTTTGCAATCACTCAAATCACGCATATGTCGCGACATTGGGGCAGAAGTGCTGTGGATATCTTTTTCAAAGACACACATCATTATTTGCATCAAAGAACAATGTAAATTCTTGTGGCGGCGGCATAAACTTGCTTTTTTCTAAATTGATCCAAAATTAATCACGCCACGGCACGTAGAAAGTATGCGTTACACATTCTTTGCAAAGTTTTTCACCAGGCTGTGAACACGGAGAGAGTATGTTATGAAGATAAATTATATTTTTTTCCAAATTGCATCTTTATTTGTTTTCACTTAAGACACATTTTAAGATAGCTATATTCACTACAATTTAACGAACATAATGTGCAAATTCATTGGATCAAATCAAGAACCTTAATGCAAGTGAACAAAATTTCTCATTTTTATTCTATATACCTGATAGAGATGTTGATGTTCAAAAATATCTAAAAAAATTTGAAACAATAAAGTCGCTATTCGTTGTCTCGCCTTAAAATAAAAATCACATTTCAAACTAAATTATGTGCATTAATATTAAAACAAATTTGGAGGAAATAGAAATACTCCTCAGAGCACTTCTCGTATTTTTCGGCCAGACAGTGAAGCCTCTCTAATAAACCCATTCTGAAGAGCTTCATTGTCCCGAAAAATCAACAACCACTAAAAATAAAACTTCGACATGTTCAAAATTGACAATCTAAACTCTACAAAATCTAATCAACACTCTAAATTTAAACCAATAATTTCACTTGGTCAAGCCTCCCAAGAAGCCGTCACTTTGACTGCCTTGATGAGATGATGATAATTTATCTGATTCAAGATCTCCTCAGATGCTCCTCCGAATGAGCAATTCTTCCTCAATCTTTTTCCAATTCCTCTTTTCTCCTACATCTTCGCTTTCTCAGATTTATCAGTTCTCTCAATGAAGTAGCTGTAAAATATTCTGGATTTGTCTCTGTACTATTGGGCAAATGCATTCGACGTTTTGCAAGGAAAGGGCTAGCTACCCTACTGGAAGCTTCCTGTTCCTCAATGAAGCATTAGTATTTGTCCCCACACTGCTTGCTTTGAAATTTTCAAGTTCAAAATCTTTTCTCATGCATATCTGTAATTCTTTGTTTTCCGACACATGAATCAAAATATTTGGATCTTCAAATGATTGAGTCCTTTTCGACCCTGATATTTCCTCATTTTCCCCATCACCGGGCCGTTTCGACCCCGGGCCGAGCATAAGCTTCATGGTATCATCCAGGCCCAGCCCCGCCGGTGCCTCCACCATAGCGAAAGGTTTTCAAGGTTCCTTAGTGCCGGTGTGTAATGTGTAGGCAAGTCGGTTAGCTTGAAGTGATAACTTCTCGCTTCACTCATATACTTGGCTTCTCAACTCGTAGGCTCTTCTTCAACCCGGGTCCCCAAGATCGCTTCTAGTTCCTTCATTTATCAAGCCCCACTTCATGTGCAACATGCATTCTCCTTTTCATTGCTTCCCGCTTTGTTCATCACGCTTCAGCTTTTTGCTTTGGCGGTAACCATACCGGCAAGTCAATCAAAACCACTTCCCTTAATCGCCGCTACTCCCAAAGCTTCGGGACGAGCTCAGAATACAGATTTGGCAAGGTCTCAATCACTGGCCTTACCTCCTCTCGTGATCCCTTCTTTAAAGCTCCACAAATAGATGCATCAATTATACCCTTGAGGCATAATTCATGGTACGATAGAATATATCCATATGAGTGGTCGATCGATTCCTGGCATAAAGATCTGAACGTACTTTAAATCTCCTCCCATGCGCTGGTAGGACTCTCCTCTTCTCCCTGCTTGAAGACAATTATTTCTCATATTCTCTCATCAGTTAGAGCTGGAGGAAAAAATCTGCTCATATAGGCCTCCACGAATTCTTCCCAAGTGTTCACTGATCCCACTAGCAATGAATAAAACCATGTTGCTACCACATCTCTCAGTGAAAAGGGGAAGATCTGCAACTTGATTACTTCTGGTCTCACCCCATTGGATCGGTCGCCATCCTTATGGAATCTCCCATATGCTCATTGGGATCATCGGGAGGAATGACCGCTGAACCGGTGCCGCTATACCATGGTAATCAATGCTCGTCACTAAAATTGTTGGCTTCTATGGCGTGTCGCCTTACTCGCAGAGTACCCTCACACAGCTCCAAAAGTCCTCCATAAGATTAAAGCCCTCGAGTCCTTCGCTTCTTCTTCTTCCTGAATAACCCGCAATCTTTTCTCTTCTTTGATTTGCTATACTTCTGGATTCAGTCCAGATCTTCCTCGACTGGCAGTTGTTTCACTCGTGCTTGGGGGAGGGCAGCAAGACTGCTTTCTCGGTTTTCATGCATTTAAAATCTTCCCGGGAATAGAAACACACTAAGATCAAATGAATTTATGGCATGAACAAGATATCCATTAAGCTCATAGAAAATGTCGTAGCTTCTTCGGCCATATTATTAAAACTACTTCTTGTGATTGAAAATAATATCAAAAAGTAGTAGTCGTCCAAATGAACCCTTTGTTAGGAATATTGATCTTTAAATTTATCATTTCTATCCTCGGCCAACGACACCAAAAACTTGTTAAGACCAAATGATATATACAAATTTATGACACTGCTACCAAAGGACTATTACCTAGTCCCCGACAACGGCACCAAAAACTTGTTAAGACCCAACTATATGATGTGATAAGTATATGCCAATCTTTTGGTACTGCCACACAAGAACTTTTTTCTAACGACATGGTACAAATACTAAAACTTATCAAGACCATTTCTCGTGTGTATGAAAAGATGGAATTGCTTTTTTAGAAAAATGACTCATTTAAAATTTGTGTTTCAGGTCTAGGGATCACTGTGCAAGTGCAATGTGCCATACAAGTAATAAAAGTGGATATTTAAAGTCCATATATCGTTCCCACGAGGAAGGATGATAAATCAAAAGACTAACTACCCCAATTACCGCATCATTACCATCGCGCTCAACTCTCGATATGATGATAGCTAAGAAGACTAAAATGTAGTCTTAGATCAAACTTAAACCTTATAAAAAAGCAAAGTTAGCTGAAATCTGGTCGAGGATTCACGAAAGTGAGGCAAAACTCGACATGGATCAATTAATATAATGTTCAATTTCTCGCATCATTTCGATTCATAGCTTAACAATTGGAAACCAGTTGAAACAAAGACGCAAGGTAGCATAGTTTGGATTTCTCCTTTAACCATACTTTTCACTTATTAAAAGGTTCATATTCATTTCTCGAGACATGATTCTAATGAAGTTAATACTGTGAAGAGAGGTCTCTTCTGGATGAAGTATTTTTCCTTAGTACTTCATACTGCATCTTAGATCAAAGAATTTTGCTCCCCATAGACAGGAGACAGTTTCTCTCTCCAATTTGATTGACACCTCATCCTACACTTCTTATGTAAATTTCATCTCCTTGATTAGATTCTTCAGCTAGCACGGGACGTAAACCACCATCAGAAAGATGAGAGATCTCTGAATGATTAAACAAATACTTCATTCAACCTATCTCAACTTATAAGTAAGTTGGTGATCTATCTGAGTAATCCTTCAAAGTTCAGTTCATAGCATTAGTTCTACCGCACTCTATATGAAAATGCTCTTCACTTGTGATCTTCTGATCTTTGCGCTGTACCGAAAGGCCTCGGAGATCACAAAGGCATACACACTTGTATTGGGCAGACGTATAGTGATCGAGAATTAGTAATTTATAAACAATAATAACCAAATAAATCAAAGGAATTTCAATCTTCTTCTACCTTTTGCAGCAAAATGACTAATAATAACAATCCATTCCATCGAGCTCAATCCGCAATCGTCATCATATCAATGACTAACTGATCAAAAATTCACTAAAACTAATTAACCTAAAATAAATGCCTGAACGAAACCTTCCAAAGATCCATTAAACTAAAGAGGAGTATGGTGTAATAATTAGTAAAGAAATACCATCTTCGGAAGCCAATTTCGCACAATACCAAATCCAAAAAATTAAAGGAAAACTAATAAAATAAAACTATATTATCCAACTACTTAAATGGAAAATAAAAAAAAATTAAAAAAAATGTACAAGAGTCTTCAACCACCCAGAAATCTTGGAGCAACCGAAAAAGCTACGCACATTGCCCTAGAAGCGTGTATTTATAGGCTTTCCAATGTTGGGCCTCACTTCATTAATTACGTTGTGGACTCCCAAAATTTTGGCCCAATTTGGTCTCTTTGTCGCAACATAGAAAGGTCTGTCACGACAGAGCTTTCAGTCTTTATCGCTGCCTCTGTCGTAGCTTCTTGTATTCTATTGCGACCTGTTCTCTAGGCTTACTCTTGAATTTTGTGTCGCGACATACAAAACTTATGTCACGACAATACGTACTGTCGTATTTTCCACCTTTTACTTCTTTTCTGCTTGTTTTCTCTTTTCCAATTAACACCGCAAAACAAAAGTTGGTGAATATCCATAATTGGTCATACAAATAGATCTAAAATTGTTAAAACATGCCAAAAATGATTAAAATAGATGAGTTTAATACTCATCAGTCATCAAAATTAATAGAATTATATTTAGACCACCTCAAAAAGGGTCTTTTAGGTCAGCCGAATTAGGACAGCGTCTAAAAGTTCATTTAATTGGAAATATATAATATTATACATTTATATTATCCAAATTTGAGCCAATTGCATTATATTATACAGATTTAAACGTTCGTTTAATTGGAAAGATATAATATTATACATTATATTATCCAAATTTGAGCCGATTGCATTATATTATGCATATTGGACTACACCTATAGATCAAATTATATATAGTATTTTTGTAAATAATTTCTTATTGAAATTCTGAAAGTGTGTCATCATGGCTACAAATTCAAATATTCGAATAAGTAATTAAAATATAACTATAAAATAGTCATTCATCTATCTATTCATTTTTACATTAACTAAGTACAATTTTCTTCTAAAAAACACCATTAAAAGCTCCTACTCCCATCCAGTACCAAAGTGATTGGGTAAAAACCCTGCGAGCTTTTAAGACAAGAACTCCTAATGATTATGCTGAGTTAGTTGAACCCAAAGAAGCATATGAATAAAATTTGTGCAGACAATGATCAAAGGAATTCATTCACAACCTGTTTGTTGTCATCAAGTTTTCTCCCATAGGAAAACGAAAATTATGCAGTACAATACCTCTGACATCCATTCTGCCACCTTGACCGCAAGCTAAAGGACAACAACTTCTTCTATATGGTTCAAGGAACAGAGCTCAATAATGGTATGTGGCCAATTGTTTGAATATTGGAGAGTTTCTACGAACCTCAAATAAGTTCTGTACGAAAATACCCTATGACAACAATCCTGTCTTCTTTTGTATATCCTGATAAAGAAAATATAAATAAATGAGTACTCACAACAATCACCATATAGATTTTGATAAAATGTTGTTTAAAAAAACGAAGTAAAAAGACCACAGATAGAAGATAACATAAAAACTAACAATTGATACTATTTCCAGTTAATTTGTATTGACTACATGGAAATGAGAATTATATAAAATGTCATATGCACCCATAGCCTCAATTCAATAATACTGGCAAATTCATCTTACTGAGAGTAAACCTTCTCACATTTTAATGGCATAACACCTGCGTAACCTATTATGTATATTAACTGGCAATACATTTTTTTCTAGTCGGGAAATCTAAATATCTTTACCAGCTATTGTTGCAACCAAGAGGGAAGAAAAGTAATGATTGCAAAGGAAAAACATCATTTTTGACACTCAAAGTATGCCCTATATCAATGTCTTACTCAGTATAATATGTTAGCTTCCTACTAGTGACAGATACCAACTAGAATGAACCGTTTGGACTAATGAACCGTTTGCAACTACTTTCTAGTGGTAGTGGTGTATTTGCTTGTAACATCCCCTGCATTTATCAAAATAAATTAATAACAAACATGTATCAACTGTCTAACTTGCCTTCCATTACTTATCTATTTTGAAACTATTCAACCAAAAGTCTAACCAAATGAGCTTGTCAATCAAATACTTACAAGGCATATTATTCCAATATTAAGAGGAGAAATTCTCGGGATTGGATGTTTAGAATCTTCCCAAGTTAGCCTTTTCACATGAACTATTTATGGTGTTATTTTAAAGAAGATACTCCACCAGGGTAGAACATAGAAATCATGTTAGTGGTAGAGGTCATTTCAAGTAAAAAGATTCAGTTGGTGTCACTTCTCAAATTTAGATGATCAAATTTGGAGAGCAAGAAGACTATTGAGGATTCAAACAGTCTAACTATAGCAGTTTAACATCTTAAGATGTTAAGAAAGCTATTAAGAGGTTGATGATGAGTTAAACTGAAGATTCAGCACAACTGCTATTAGTTAAGCATCTTAAATAGTTAGATAAATTTCAATTGGATTCCACGTTTTTTTTATTTAGTTCCCCAATTCTATTCCAAAGTCTTTCAATTAACAAAGGAAATATATCAAACAGAGAAGGAAATAAAAATAAAAGAGGATATTCTAACCAAAGGAATTCAAAATTACAAATCACTACATTCAGAGAAAAAGTAGGAAGTTGATATAGACTGCCCCATGATTTAAGTAATTAAGGGACTAAACTATTGAAAAACAAGTAAGAAGAGCTACTGTATCATGGGCTTTGTCAAGGAGTTCAAATATTCTAGGCGTAGCATGCAAGAGTTCGCTCAAATATTGTAGAATAGCGACAACCTACTTCACTAGTTTTCGTATGTGTTCTCTAGTCTTAGTTCTATTTATTCAAAGGTTGGCAATTTTAACTCAGCCTAGGAAGAAACAAGCATATAATTATGCAAAACATGTCAACACATCAATTCTGCAACCAAAACTTACATGTATCAAACTCACCAAGGTAATCTACCTCCTATATGTCGTTTCTTTTCCTTATCATAGTAGAAGACCAATTCTGCTCTAGTGCAAACAGGCAGAAACAAGCTAAACCTGAAACAGGCTGCAATGAGCACCAGAAAACTCACGTGACCACAGATCGATGAAAGAAATAAATTGGAATGCCTTTGACATGTGAAACTCTCTTGTGGGCAGATGCTCTTATCATTTTAGAAGGAAAAGATTAAGAGAGAAAAAAAAAAAAAAGACTGGTGAATTGACAATATTTGAAGCATTTGAAGAAAAAAAAATCTCTGAACAAGACTTGATGCAACACCAACAATGAAGCTGATAACAAAATCTCTACACCCTTAATAAATGTTTTACAGGATAGATCTTTTAGCATCAAAAGATTTGGCAGCAAACCCTCTCTTGACCATAACTTTAAATCAACCTAGTTTGCCGCACCACTACAGCAAATTAAGAAGAGTAATAGCCAACAATGACCACATTTCCTGATCAAGAATCACCTTGAAGCTGCGTCAAATAACAGGAAAAAAAATGGAATTACGCCAGTATGTATATGATTACTCTACCTAAACAGCTTTTCCAATACTACTCTGACCTGAGTTTTTGTTCTTCCTCGAATCAGGTTTAGCAGTTGTACTGAATAAATATCTATGGTTCATCATTAGGCTATGGATTCAAGGTTGAAGAAGAATAATCTAGCAAAAACGGAGAAGAATGAAAAATCAAAATCAGTCCGAACAAAATCCAAATCAAAATCTAGCAATAATGGAGAAGAATGAAAAATTAAAATCAATAAAAAAAAAGTGAAAAAGAAGTATAAACAGGAGATTAGAGAAAAGGCTAGGTGAAGGTTATTCTCCGACGCATCTTCTGATTTAGTAGGTGGAAAAAAAGGGAACCCTAGGGTGAGAGAGAAAGGAGACCAGGCGAAAAGAGATCGAGGTGATGATAGATCATCTTACACATGAAAAATTACAAGTCCTTCTGAGAGCAGAAGATGGAGAGGGGGAAACATGAAAAGGGCTTAAGTAGAGGGTATATGGTCACCATCGAGGGAAAATATAGTAGGGGTTTTAACTAGTATCCCTGGCTAAAAGGTTAGTGATAATTTCCTATGCCCGCATCAATCCTACCGAGGCGGTAACACATGATTTTTAGTAGGGGTGAGCATGGTTGGATTAACATAACCATGTCACTTAAAATAAATCCATCATTGATTTTCGGTTTTGTTATTTTTATAAACAAAAAACCTAATCGTCAACATGGTTAACTAAATTTTCGGTTAACCAAAATCAACATGATTAAATTTGTAATATACCTAAATATGTACCAACACAACATCTTGTTTTTAGACTTTTTTATAGATAAAGACACAAAACCAATTAGAAAAAATATTTATCCTTTATCTTTAAAATATGAAAAATAATTTAATAATTTTCTTTCAATATATTTTTAATTGTTTTCAAGAATTTAACATTCCTGAATATATATGCATATCTCATAAATAATATATTCAAAATGAGATATCATGAAATATTAAAGAATAAAATTTGGCCTCTTATATTTGAAAATTTTTTTTTTTTTTTTTTTTTGGTCGACAACCAAAATCATAGTTTTTGTATTTTGTAAATCAAATCACAAGAATTGTATGAAAAAACCAAAACTAAAACTACTATCGATTCGATTAACCTATTTTTCGGTTCGGTTTCGATTTGATGTAGTGGGAATGTGCTTTCATGCTTCACAAGTACTTTATTTTAGCATTTTAATAATTCATTTCTCTTATTATTTCTTTAATCCGCATTGTGGGGGGATCTTTCTTTACATATTTGTGAATTTGAGCATTTTATTTCTAAAATTTAGAGGTTTAAACCAATTTTTACTCAAAAATTCACATAACTTTATAGGTATTCCAAAGCCAAACTAATCAAGTATCACCAACCTTGTGGCTCAATTTGATTCCGAAGAATTAAGGCTATGTTTGGTTTCTCAAATTTGAGGGAAAATTCACAAGAAAAAAAATAGAAAGAGAGAGAGGAAAGAAAAACTAGAGAAAAAACAACAAAGTTAAATCCGTCATTTTATTATAATTCGCTACTTCAAACTTATTTTATTTATTGTATTTCATCTATATAAAGATTAAATAATTTAAAATATGTGAGTTTCTAAGTAATTTATTTATATATGGTTTCTTTGAGATTTTCCACAAATAATCAAACATAAAGAAGATCATTTTCCTTAGAATTTTTGTTCTTTCCTGTACTATCTAAAAACCAAACACAACCCTCAATAAAAAATACTAAGGAAGTAGTTTTTATGTTTGCTCTCATTATTGAAAATACAAAAGAGAACTAATTATAATTAGAAATTCTATATTGTAAAATTAGTTAATGTTTATAAATAAGGAAAATAAGTGAAATGGTCGAATATATTTGAAAATATATTGTTCGCCTCAATGTGGGCATGAAAAGTAAATTTGTTTTGAACCTTTTCATGCATGTACAAAAACCAGGATGAGACGAATTCTTCAACTAGGTCGGTAGAAGCATCAGCAAGCACTTGTCAATTAGACATCTCTGGCCGATGGAAACTTTATTCCATAAGCGAAGCAACGCGTAAATGGCTTGATGTGAACTACACCACATATGTGAGGAAATTCAACTGGGTCCTAAGGATAAGGATTTCCATTCATTCATCATGATCCTACCTCCACCTTCACTACTTTTTTTTTTTTTTTTTTTTTTTTGACAATAGCAAATGTAGAAAAGAAGAGAAACGGATTCGTGGGTGAATACATTCAGAATTTGGTATTAGGTAATGTTGTGTCTTCTTCTAATACATTCCTAAATATTCGATATCGATTTACACTGATATTTGTTTTTAGAAATCCACCATACAAAGACCCATAAGAGTAGTAATCACTAAAATTCTATTCAAACTTATTCAACTTCCTACTACCAATAATCAATTGAACTCTAGCATTCTATATATATGATTAACATTGAGATGAAGAATGAAACGAATTTTCAAGGGTGATGACCGAAGTTTACCAGACATCCTTTATAACCACAAGAATTATAAAAAAAAGGCATGAAATAATATACAAAAAGGAGGGTCAACACGTCTCAAATAAGAACACTAGTGAGTGTTTTTCCATTTTGATTTTATTTCATGTGGTGAGAATCATGATCCTTGCGCATTTCATGTCGGGCAGATTGCATGTTGGAGTTAACATGATCCCCGCTGATCACGCTGAAATTATCTTTATTACTCCCCCGCAAGCTAGGTGTCGGTAACTGGTGCACTCCTAACTTGGATCGGAAGACTTGAAAAGAGTTCTTAGGTAATCCCTTTGTGAAAACATCAGCAATTTGTAGAGATGATGGGATAAAACGTGTAACAAGAACTCCATTGGCAACCTTTTCACGGACAAAATGATAGTCTTATTTGATATGCTTGGAGCGAGCATGGGGATTTATTGTCATGTGGAGTGCGCTGAGGTTATCACATAACAGTTGAGGAGGTTCATAAATTGGAATACCTATATCACGAAGAAGAAAAGTAAGCCAAGTTATTTCGCAAATAAATGCAAACGACCTGATATTCAGCCCTCGAACTTGATCTAGAAACCTGTGGGTTGGTGCTCGTAGACCAAGAAATACAATTGGCCTCGTAAAATATAGCACCCATAAGTGCTTCTTCTGTGTTCATGCGGCCTACCCAATCAAGATCACAAAACCAGCTGAGACGGCGAGCTTTGTTTAAGAAATCGATTCAGAGTCAATCGTTCCCTTCAAATATCTTACTATGCGCTTGATAGCTCTCAAATTGGATCTGGGTGCTTGGAAGTGTTGGCAAGCCTTATTAATTGCACGCACAATATCAAGCCTTGTAAAGGTTAGATATTAAAGGGATCCAACAATTTGCCTCTATTGACTAGGATCTATAGGTCGTTTAACAGATGAAGTAATGGTAGACTTGAGAGCCACAGGTGTGGAAATAGAAGTGTACTCCATCTTTTTAGTATGCTCACAAAAGATCTTTAATGTATTTCGATTGAGATACAAACAGCCCATTACGAATGTATTTTACCTAATCCCAAAAATAATGCAGTGGTCCCAAGTCTTTAAGAGAAAATTCTGCACTCAAGGTATTAATGAGGTTACCAATGATTTTGTTATCATTACCTATGATGATAATGTCATCAACATAGATAAGTAACAAAATAATGGAGTGACCTTTGTGAAGAATAAAAAGGGATGAGTCTGCTTTACCACAACAAAAACCTAAATGAAGAAGACAATGAGATACCATCAAACCAGTTTCTGCTTACTTTAAAGCCATGAAGAGAACGATTCAATCTGCATACATAATTAGGAAGATCATGATTTATGAATTCTGGAGGTTGCTCCATGAATACCTTTTCCTTTAGAAACCCATGTAAAAAGGCATTCTTGACATCTAACTACCTCATTGTCCAACCCAAAGTCACTGATAAAGACATGATTAATCTAATAGTAGTTTATTTTATAACTAGGCTAAAAGTCTCTCCAAAATCTAGACCTAGTATTTGAGAAAAACCTTGAGCAACTAGTCGTGCTTTGTATCTTTCTACTGTTCCATCTGCATTCAACTTTTAAACACCCATTTAGAACCCACAACATTAGCAATGAGGGCCTAAACCAAATCCCAAGTCTTACGGGTTATGCCTTATCTCTTCTCACATCGCTTCAAACCACCGGGGAATTTTTAATGGCAGGTATCCCTTTGGCTCACGAATACTACCTCTTATTGCAGAAAAAGTGATCATTTGAGACTTCAAACTGGAGTCATTCTTGAGTTTACTTCTAGTGATCATGAGAGTCCCAGGATTATCTTTGTGCTGTTCTTGAGGACCATATATCCGGCACTGGCGAGGTGAGATCAACAATTAGGTGCTGGCTAATATCAAGAGGATTGCTAGTAGTAGAGGGATTGTAGTCACTTGCAGTTGCAGATTCAGGAAGAATTCTGGTAGCACCATTGGCAGTTCCAATGAGTGGTTCAATAGCAGCAAGTTGAGGAGTAGTACACGTTTCAGCTCTAAGAGGTGTTTTAGTTCATGTTTCAACAACAAGAAGCAAAAGAGATGTTTCAATAGAAGTGGGAAATCTAAGAGGCCGGCACTTTGATACTTTCGTCATGCCCACCCAAGAACTGGTAGAAATCCTTCATCTATATCGCTTGGTTGTCTTGCACATGAATAGTTCACGGGTTGTTATCAAGACAATACGGGGACCGTAATGCCGATTCTTTCGGCCTTTGAATTTCATCAGCAAAAGAAACAGATTTTCTCAATTGGTTGTTTGTGTTCCATTTCCTAACTTTGTCTTGTGGAATTGTTTTTGAACTCTCACACCAATCTGCAAATGGTTTTCTTTGGCAAAAGAGTTAGCATATGAAAGGAAAATTTCATTGACGATAATGTGTCGAGATATGTGTACACTTTTGGTTGAGGGATGCCAACATCTATACCCTTTATGCAATGAACTATATCCAATAAAAATGCATGGATGTCTCAGGTGAGAATTTATTCTTTCCAAAGTCTTTCAGATATGGAAAACATTGGCAACCAGATATTCTCAAGCTTCTTTGTTTGGGATATTTATGGAAAAGCGTAAAGAAAGGACTCTCCATAATCAACACTGTCAAACGTAGTCGATTTATGAGATATGTAGCAGTGAGAAATGCATTTACCCATAAACTCAAAGGTAGCTTCGCATGGAAAAAGCATTGTTAGACCCATTTCTACAATGTGTCTATGCTTTCTCTCCGTGACCCCATTTTGTTTTGGAGTTCATGGACATGAAATTTGTTGCAAAATTCCACACTTGTTTAAATTATTATGAAAATCAATTGATTTGAACTCACCTCCTCCATCACTCTGAAAAAATTTTATTCGCCTTTCAAATTGATTCTCGACAAGACTTTGGAACTTCAAAAAATATTCAAAAAATTATGATTTCCTTTAAGGGGGTAGAACCAAGCATACCGGTGTATGATCATCCACAAGATAACATAATATCTATCCATGGATTGAATTATTTGGTGTAGGCCCCCATAAGTCACAATGAATTTTATCAAGAGGTTTGTTGGAAGCTTTATTTCTTAACCAAATAGGAGTTTACATTTCTTTCTAACTCGGCAACCGATTAATAAATCGTTGTTGGATTTCATCCACCTAGACACTTCAATGAAATTCTTTTCTAGGAGCTTTATATAGATTTTGTTTCAAGGATGCCCCATACGTTGATGCCACACTTCTGATGAAGCCTTACTTGATCTAGTAGCTGTCATAACTTGAGTCATATCATTCTTCAAAGCATAAAGACCTCCCTTTCTAATCCCTCTTGCTACCACTTATTAAACTGATCCTCTAAACTAAAGCTGATGAGAATTTATATAGCATAAGTTATCGAGGTGAGTCATTTCAATGGATGTCAAATTTTTCTTAATTTCAGGAACAACCAATAAAATTTTAAACTTTAGATCTCTATGTTTGGTTTTCAGTCTTGCTTCACCAATGTGTAATATTCTTAAAGCTTCTCCATTTCCCATAAATATTGCATCATTTCCTTTATAAGGAGCTATTTGAGTCATTTTACCTAGATTATTTGTTATGTGGGTTGTTACTCCAGGGTCCACGTAGAAAGTAGGATCCTTTTCTTCATTTAGAGCCATAGTAGCCAACGCTTGAGGAATCTCTTTCTTCTCTGATAGGAATAGTCAAATATGTTCAAACAATCCAAGCGTTAATGTTAACCTTATTACAACTTGCGTATGAGAGTACCTTTAAGATTTTTGAGTTTTCATATGATGGAGGCCAATAACTAAAGCTGCTTCTAAAGTCGCATGGTATGAACGCTATGTTCGGGATCAATAGTAATATTATGAATCGGCTCGCTGTGTGAAGCCACTAATTTAGAACGAAATTTTCCACCCTCTGCTTCATCTCTCCTCGATGAGTAAAATAAGCTTCTGCTCTCGATCTACTGGAAGGTCCTTATGCTCCTCCTTTTCTATCATAACCATTTGTTCTTGCCCTTGTAGAGCCAAAACAAACTGATTGTATGAGGGATATGGTGGCTTTGATAACATTGCCACTCTAAAATCCATATATTTATTTCCGAGGCCTTGAGCAAGTTGAAAATTCTTATCTAGATCATTCACAGGTTTTCTAACTACAGCTAATGCATCACAAATGCCTTTGGAATTTAGATATTCAAGCATTGTGATCTTGCACCTTCTTCAACCCCAAGTCTATCGGGTGAGTCGAACCTCCTTTTTCTTGGTCATGGATAAAGCTTCTTCTAAAAGAGTTCCGCACATCATACGCTAGCCCATTCCATCCAATAAAAGGTCATGAGTCTAAGAAGTCATGGTAAGTACCATCGCTGGTGAGACCATGTCTCAGATCAACCGATCATTGGCCTCATCTCCTTCGCATCCATTATCTCCTATGATATATCCCTTTTATCTTGGAGATGATGAATTAACCCGAGACTTCGAATAAGGGGAAGAACTTGCGATGGCCATAAAAGGTAGTTTGACGCGTTTAGTTTGATGGAGATGAAACTTGAGCATTGATGGAATGCTTGGATGCTAAGAGTAGTCTATGGATTCGCCATGAATTTCACCTACTCTGATACCATGAAGAATGAAACGAAACGAATTTTCAAGGGTGATGACAGAAGTTTACTACACCCAGACATCCTTTATAACTAGAAGAATTATACAAAAAAGGCATGAAATAATATACAAAAATGTGGGTCAACACGTCTCAAATAAGAACACTAGTGAGTGTTTTCCATTTTGGATTTCATTTCCCATGTAGAGAATCGTGATCCTTGCAGATTTCATGCCGAGCACATGATCCTCGCTAATTGAATGTTTAAATTATCTTTATCATGAGATACCACAGCCGGGATCCGTGACTCGACTATCCATCGCAGGTTTAAGTTTCCCATGAATTGGCATCCATAGCTTCCAACGTTAAAAAATTTTGACCTTGCAAGACCACCTCTAGTATCTTTTAATTATGAATCTTCCTATTATTGGTCAACCAACATATCTTAGTTATTAAAGACATAATGTCAAGCGCTTAAGGAATTACTATGGTCATAGTTTTTGTGAACACATCTTCTTAAGATTATTCGAGGGAACATAATATCTCAATCTAATAAATATCATAGTACATTTATTAAGAATACCTTTTGTTACTATCTTCTATCACTAATGACCCAATTCATAAGGAATATATGATGAATCCTACTATCTCATCCATAGGTCAAAGGCACCCCTAACTTTAGCATAGACTTATAATTGTCTTTAAAGGTTAAGAGATGATGTACAAGTTAGTTCCATGAAGTCATGACTATTTGATAGCTCTAGTCTTGATCCACTATAGTTTCTATCTACAAGTAACCATGCCTACACACTAGCATACTCCATGAGAACCTTATCTTAGATGCCAAGACTAGTCATCCCTCTAATTAGGAGGTTATGTGCTACAATCTCTAATAGGTTATATAGACCCATGAATCTACAATGAACAAGCATCCATTACAAAACCCATGACATGGATCATTTGTGCTACTCTTAAGGTACTCGAGTCACATACAATGCGAAAGATGTAGGCAAGAGCACTTATAAGATATAATAAATGGAAAAGGATAAATAATAGTGAACTTATATTTTATTAAAACAAATAATAACCAATAATTTATTACATCATTTCAAAACTTCAATCTCTGTGGCCATTAAAGATTCTTCCAGTCAATGTCTCAGTACTAAAGGTTTAAGTTATTTATAAATAGAATCTTCTCAACCATTGCATCACCTATATGAGCCAGCTCATGATTTATTCCTCTCGATGTATTACTTCTTTGGTGGTTTCTTTGATCTTTAGACTGTCACAATCCCACCATTATTACAAATTACACTACAAGAAAAATGAGAATTAGTGACGAATTTTTAATATGGAAAATAAATTTTGTCGCTAAATATTTATATTAGCAACAAAATTTAAAAATTGTCTCAATATGTATTACATTCAATAATTCTAGAGACAAAAATACAATTTTTGTCGCCAATTATATTTTTGATAAGAAATTTGTGTGAATACATTATTCATAAAATAATTTAGATGTTATTTATTCAGCAAACAATTTTTGTACAAAATATATATTTTAGCAACGAAATATGTCATCAAGAATTTTTATTGCTAAAAAATATTATAAATTTTAGAGACAAATTTGTTTCTCATATTTATTGCTAGAACACAATGTTTTCATCTATAAATATTATGATTATTTTTTGTATTATATCAATAACTTAGACTAGATAATGTTATATAATGTTCAAATATATTTATTTTTGTAATTTTAGCTCATATTTTTATGAAATATAAATTTTTATTTCTTATAATATATTAATTATAATCATGTGTATCTTCTCGTGATAAGGACGACAATAAGATAGATTTGAAATCAAAGTTATTCAAAATACCTATACCCATCTCATTTAGAAAATTATATGGGGGTAGCAATGGTCGAGTGAGTATGGGAAATTCCAAAGTTTAACATTATTTTTTAATTACTTTAATTTTGTTAGTTACAAAGAAAACAGACACATTTTACAAATGATTAAAATGTTATAATTTGTATAACATTTTATAAAAATATCATTATTATTATTAAATAACAAATAGAAATTATATTAATTTCATTTTAAAATTGTTTTTTATATAAAGGTGATGTGAATTAAAATAATACCCCCATTTACCCCAAGTTTGAAAAAATGTAAACTTGTTAAAAGACTCAAACTTCTGATGCAAAAACCTAAACACGTCCCATTAAAGTCGAGAAGTGAATTGGGGGAAAAAATCCACCTATTACCATCACTATCCCAAATGGTTGGATTTTATATGTGAGGTTAAATGACCTTAAACTAGATTTTGATTGAAGTGATCATTTTTACATGGATTAAAGTCTTCAAATATGAGTATGTTTGCGTGTAAAAAATCTTACACCATTGGTTTTGTTTATGACAACTTTGACATTGATTAATTATCGTAAACATTAATCTAAAATGTTGGTGTCTAAATTGTATTAAATATTTCTAAATTAATATATTATCAATAAAAGAATATTATGAAATTGAATTTTATGAAGAAATACTATGTGACATTGTTGGCTAATTGTTTTCTTACCGACAACATTCATTCTCTTATTTTATTTAGTTACTTGTTCAATTTTCTATTTTCGTATTTAATATAACAAGTTGAGTTGTAAATTCGACACCTTCTTTTGTTATAAAATAACATAACCTATTAATTTTATCTTATGACTAAATAAAATACGATTTACAAAGAAATATAACACTAATCAATTTCAATATATTGAGATATTTGTTTTTGCCTTCATCAATTAAATATACAAGTGAACCAAAATTGTGTGCAAACAAAAAAAATCATATCTAAGTAAAATACACACGTGGTTGATTATAAGATATAAATGATTTGTGTGAAACCCCGAGAAAATCGAATTTTCTCGAAAAAGGGCAAAATCGTAATTTCGGTAAAAATCCAAAATTTTTCTAGATCTTGGATGATGAAACGGACTTCACCGTTGGAATTGTCTCGCGAAATCTAGCTTCCACATCGAATTTCATCACTCGAGACAATAATTTGCATCGCTGAGGCACCGGTGCATCGAGGCCGTAAAACTACATGGGATGTGACAAATGTCACCTATTGTAACGCCCCAAAACCCGGGGTGTCCATTGACTACCCGTCAACCCGCGGAAATCTACATGTCTCATGTCATGAGACCCATACGTGTGCAAAAATGGCCACTTGGGCCTACACATCCTACTCATAAAATGTATATTTTATACAAAAAATGATTTATTTACAATTGTGTTTAATTACAATTTATACAAAATCCGTCTCTGCCCAAAAATTTTACAAAAACAGAAAATACAAGATAGCCAATCCTGGCCATTTCTTCGCCTCTAAGGCCCCTGATGCGCCTCATCCCCATGCATCTTCAAGACTGAAAAAGTGGGGTCCACGACTGGTGAGCAATGCCCAAGAAGGGAATTTCCCTACTAGCTCACTCCCACTTTAAGTGCACGCAATGGCACAACAACATTTAACACATGCTAATATATCACTCAAGCATATATTGAATAAAATTAATTCGCACACATCATGTTATTTAATTTATAACAATAACATAAACTTAGCCTACCGGCTAAGGTACATCCGCAATCCATCTCGAACCGCCTCGCAAACCACACACTTAGCATGTTATTCACTCATGGCAATAACACAATACCACACAATCACACAAACAGCCCGTGGGCTGTCCAAATCACTCTAGGGATTTCCTCAGTCGGTCAAAATCTTTTGGAACCGAGACCACGGCCATCCAGTTCAACAAATCCTATCCATTACATGGCCCTGGGTTTAAAAGTAGCAAGTAGGAGAAAACCCCTACCTTCCGGGAGTTTGTCGAAACTCCCCAAAACTGGTACCCATGTAGTCCTTGCCGTGGGGAGCAACTTTTGCTTCTGCTTCATCTGAGCTCGTCAACCAATAGTTAGAAATTCTAGAGAGAAGGTAGAGCTTCTCTCTCTAAAAATCCCACACTCTCCCTCTCTCTTCCGGTTTGTTCCTCTTTTCCCCCTCTCTCTTCCTCTCCCAATCCATTTGGTCAAGATTGGGACAAGAGAAAAGTCTTCTCAATGCCACATGTCAAATTCCTATTGGTTGAGAGGATTAAACCCATCCTCTTATCCAACCACTTGAGATTTCCCTCTAATGGCATGATGCCATGTGTCACATGTGAGCCCCACTTGAGTTCAATGTTTGACTCTCCCATAGCTTGACACGTGGCGCCTCTTAGGCCACTCATAAAGTGCCAAGTGTCCGGCACTCCACTACGTGCTTCGAAAAACGTGAAATTCCGACTGTCTCTGAATTGGACGAAATTCGACGTGGTAGCTAGATTTCGCGAGACGATTCCAACAGTGAAGTCCGTTTCGTCATCCGAGATCTATAAAAATTCCGGATTTTGACTGAAATTACCATTTTATCCTTCCTTAGGAAATCTGGATTTTCCGGGGTCTCACACCTATAACATGTACTCTTGTGACACATGTTACAAGATTAGAGAGGGGATGAAATGGATGGCTTAGATTAAGCCATGTGTCAAAATAGTGAAAAGAAGGGACATAAGTGGAATTTTGGAGTTTGTTAATGAATGAGACAAAACATGAATAGTGACCTTCTCAAATGAAAAGGGAGCCAAAAAGGAGCAGAGAGCAAACGTGATGCAGTGGGCTTGAGTTTTTGAAACCTGGAGAGAGAGAGAGCTCCTTCTCTCCAAGATTCTGGTCAATCTGACAAATTCGATTTCTTCTGCGCCAAGAAGGAAAGTTGTTTCTACGTCGCGAGGGCAACGCTACAGTACCGGTTTTAGGAGTTTCACAAACTCCGTGAGGTAGGGTTTATCCTACTTGTTTTAACCCTTGTTTAAGTGTTTTGTGATGCTTGTGTTGGTTTGAGGCCGTGAGGAGCAGTTTGATCGGTCCCAAATCTTGAACCGGCGTGAAATTTTTGGACCCATTTGGACAAATTGGGTGGATGTTGTAGGGATTGTTTTGGGAAGCTTGTGTTGAAAATTGTGTAATAAATTGTGTTTTGTATGTAAGGAGGCCGAAATGGTTAGGATTTTGGTTCGTTAAAAGTAGAACCAATGTTGATGAGGTCGCCCACCTTGACTGTTCCACTTAGCCGTTGGGGACCGTAAAAACAAATTCCAGCCAGGTGATGCGACTTTACAACGCCCATGTGTTTTTGCATGAAATTGTTGAATTGGAATGGCTTGAGTTGTGTGGAAATAGATAGGTTAATACATGATTTTAATGTGTTAACACAATGACATAATTATATAAATATAATTGTGTTTGTAGGCCATCGGGATGATATTGTGAATCGCCTGGCGAGCTAATTTAGGGAGTCAGTTGATCAAAGTCAATTACATGCCATGGTGATTGTAAATTCGAGGAATATATGCATCATTGATATATTTGTATAAATTGTGTTGGAAATGGCATATCGCATTTTCATATGCACCGGTAACCTAGAAATTAGGTGTGAGTGCATGACATGAATTTTCTGAAAAACTAACATGGTTGCGAAAGGAATTTCACAAGATGATTTTCCGTAGAACGGGTCGGGTGACGGCTCCAAAACATCATTTCGGCGAGGACCATGATCAAGTTGGGGAAATTTCTCCAACACATTTATTTCATTTTTTTTTCCTATATGCTAATCACTAAGCACACAACCAATCACAACACATAACAATTCATCAAATCACACAATCACACACAAAACACATGCATGCATTGTTCTAATCCTAGTCCCGTGATTGTCTAGGTACTCACATACCTAACCCTACATCGAGCCACACCACGTGGTGATGTCCTTACACCTCATGACCATGGCCTAAGCCCAAGTCCCTCAAGCCCTAGGTAATCGTATACCTAACTTATTGTCACTAAGCTTTAGGTATTTATAAACCTAGGCTCGACACCAAGTCGAGACGCCTGTGTCTCCCCGAGGGAGTTCAGCACAACTCAATAACCCGCTGAAATCTATACGCCCTGCATCACGAGATCCATAACTCCGAGCAAAAATAGCCTCTCAGCTCATTATATATCAACACTATCAAAATACACCAATTATAGCCCCAATAGTTCAATAGTGTTGTTGCTAATACTCTTAATACAAACATTAAAATTCTGGCTACCCTAATACATGTTATACCAAACCATCAAAGTTAGCCAATCCTGGGCTTTCTTGAATCAGCCTCTAATCGTCGTTCCCTCGGTCGCTTCGTACTTCAGTTACATTCCCCGACAGGCGAGATGGCACGTTATAACTAAATGGTTGCTTCCTCATTCTGTGCATACGTAATGATCCACTTAAACACTCGTAATTCCGTGATCCCAGTTGAATGTTCAAATGGAAATGCTTCATTAGCCTTTAGTCTTCATCGATCACACTACTTAAGTTATGTATGAGAAAATATATTAAAACAAAACTACAGCCCCGGAACACACTACCGAAGCCTCGAGCAAAATATGGGGATCACCCCCTCCGGCGCTTAATGTGCCGAGCAACTTCCAAAATAGCCGCGTCCTCATCCAGTCGAGCCTGTTGGACGTTTCGGCCTCGATACCGAAATATCCGCGAGCTTCACCATGTCAGTTTTTTCGCAGTACTCATGTCATGTACCCATTACTCTAATTTCTAGGCGTTACCCGCCAGGAAATGCATTATGCCATTTCAACAATTTATACAAATAGTATTAATGATGCATATACTCAGTTTACATCACACCACATGTAATTCAACTTTGATCAACCAACTCCCCAAATAGTTTCATTTGAGCACCACAAATATCCCCAATGGCCTACAAACACAATTATATTTTATATAATTATGTCATCAGGTTAACACATTAAAATCATGTATACACTTATCTATTTCCACACAACTCGTCACTCACTAACAATTTCATACTTAAAACACATGGATATTTATGGTTCATTTCAATACAATCGACTGTTTTAAAGTCCTAAAATAAAGCAGTGGGTTTAAATTGCGGCGCTCTCACCTACCTAACACGGTTCTACTTTCAAGGGAACTGTAACTTTAGCCATTGCCCCGCCTCATACATACCAAAACACAATTTATTAATACTTACAACACAGTTCGGTTCAGGGTCAGTCCCACACTGACACGGATCAAAGTTCAAATGGGTCCCAAAAATTTCCACACTTCGGCCCAAGATTCGGGACCGATCAACGGCCACACTCACCCGCCCTCAAACCAATACAAGCATCACAAAACATGCTTAAACAAGAGGTAAAACAGCAGACAACCCCTACCATCGGGATTCGTCAAAACTCTTAAACCGGTAACCACGTTGCTGTTTCACTCGCAGAAACAACTTCCTTCTGCTCGGTAAGAAAACCGACTCCGCCGATTAACCTAAATCTAGAGAGCAGCGAGCTCTCTTCTGTGCTTCAAAAAACCGCCTCCACTCCGATCACGCGTTTCGCTTCCTTGGCTCCCTTTTCATTTGAGAAGGTCACTATTCATGTTGTCTCATTCATTAACAAACTCCAAAATTCCACTTATGTCCCCTCTTTCCACTATTTTGACACATGGCTGAATATAAGCCATCAATTTCATCCCCTCTATAATATTATAACATGTGTCACAAGAGTACATGTTATAGGTGACATTTGTCACATCCCATGTCGCGAGGCACCCGACAGCTTCTGCATCTTCGAATGTGTACCTCGACCGGTCCCACCGCACCGACGTGGTAGCAATTCTCACGAGACAACCTAACGGTGAAGTCCGTTTCGTCATCCAAGATCTAGAAAAATTTTAGATTTTTACCGAAATTACGATTTTGCCCTTTTTCGAGAAAATTCGATTTTCTCGGGGTTTTACATTCTCCCCTCCTTAAAAAGGATTTCATCCCGAAATTCCACGCACATACGCATCCAACCACGTGCATACATAACCTCACCTAACTCCAAAACCATGTCGGGTATGACAACTCGGCTAAGGTCACAATTACTTACAACCCGATGGTTGTCAACTCATCCATGTCAAGAATGACATCAACACCCAATGTGCCTACTACCCTAAGGTCCACCATGAGCAGAATCACTGAGATCCCTGACTCACGATCTCGACACATTTGACCAACTCTCACCCTACATCCTAGGGAAGAATTTCCCTTCATCTCTAAAATAAAATTTTATAAAATAAAATGAAATTTTCAAAAATGAAATTTTTGTTGTTAAAAATGATTTAATGTGGAATGATTGTCTTGCATTACCTGTAAATGCAGGGACATTGTGTATGAAATGTTTTCTGTGTATGAATAGTGTCTCGGGGCTATGTTTATGCCTTATAGATACTGAATTGAAATTGAATTTAACTGCCATTTGAGTCGAGGGCGAGGACGTGGAGACGTCCACTATAAGTATCGTCGTGCACCATCTGCCACTGTGAGGCCTTTGTTGAGGCCATAAGGATTGCAGTTGCCGCTATCGCACAGGCATGTGCAATAGTGAGCCAGGGCAGGTCAAACGACCTCCAGCGTTTAGAAGCACATCATCCTCCAATGGTGAGAGGAGGAGTGGACTCTAGGGTCAGGACAACTATGACCATAGAGGAGGTGGATGACATAATGGTGCATCCAAGATATGGGTGTTGGTACTAAGAGGAAGGAAGATCCATCTTCTTCCAACCCGAGAAAGAAGCAGAAGACTTCTGTTTTGCAAGGATGTCCAGAGCGAGAGACCAAGTTAGGGATGGGACATTTAGTCAAAGTGTGGCAGATGATGTGTTATTTTTGGTCAGCTCGACACTTTCGACGGATTATCTAATGAGGCGGAATCCTGTTATGGGACACCTCAGTCCTAATCATCAAGTGAGACGAAAGAAGTTGCATTAGGATGGGCAATGGTGTGCTACCATTGCCAGCCCGACATATGAGGAGGGATTGTCCCAGAGACAAGGGATCCCAGGTTTCGGGATGCGAGTCCCGCCAGCTAAGAGACAAGAGAGGACACAATTTGTTCCTCCACCTCCTTAGTATGGATCAGGGGAACCAGTGTCAGTCTCAAGGTGCCACATCAGCACCTAGTACTTCGCAGACGGGTCACATAGACCAAGGTCAGAGCGTAGGTCTAGGTCGAGCATAGGGTTTGTGTCGAGAGCTCAATGTGCCAGCAGATGACGGTTATCATTGCCACCACCCGGGCATATGAGGCGAGATTGTCCTAGAGGTAGAGGTCCTATGGTACGCCAGATCGAAGGCACAGAATAAAATGATATGTAGTACATTTCTACTCTGCACTTGTTGACTAGAGAAGGCTTTTAAATCTGGATGCATCATGTTCATTCATTAATGACCAGGTGATAGACTGGGGCTTAAAGGTCGAGGCCTTAAAAGACGCATGAGAGATTCTTCCTAGGATCTACGTGTGAGAGTTGGTCAGATGTGTCAAGATCGTGAGTCAGGGATCTCAGTGATTCTGCTCATGGTGGACTCCAGGTAGTAGACATATTGGTGTTGATGTCATCTCGACATGGATGTGAGTCGACAGCCATCTAAGTTGTCATATCTGACACGGTCTTCAAGGTAGGTGAGGTTACATATGCACGTGGTTGGAAGAATATGTGCGTGGAATTTCGGGACAAAATTATTTTAAGGAGGGGAGAATGTGAAACCCCAAGAAAATCCAATTTTCTCAAAAAGGGCAAAATCGTAATTTCGGTAAAAATCCAAAATTTTTCTAGATCTCGGATGATGAAATGGATTTCACCGTTGGAATCATCTCGTGAAATCTAGCTACCACGTCGATTTTTGTAGAATTCCGAGACAATCGGAATTTGCACGTTTTTCGAGGCGCCGAGTATCGGGTGCCGTAAAAGGACATGTGATGTGACAAAAGTCACCTATGACATGTACTCATGTGACACATGTTGCATGAGTAGAGAGATGATGGAAATGGATGGCCTATATAGTGCAAAGTGTCAAAAATCCAAGACTTGAGGACATGATGGGTATTAAAATGAAGTAAGTTAATAGGGAAGAAGATGATAGCAATAGCTGATCATCTTCTCCATGAAAAGGAGACCAAAACGTGAAGGAGGGAGAAAAGATGCAGAAATTTAGGTTTTTGAGATTTTGATATTTTTAGAGAGAGAGAGAGCACCTTCTCTCTAGATTTCCGATCAATCAGACCGTCGGATTTCGACGGAGCAAGAAGGAAAGTCGTTCTACGCGGCGAGGGCAACGCGTGGGCACTGGTTTTGAGGAGTTTCGACAAACTCCGTGAGGTAGGGGTTTTATCCTACTTGCTTTACCTTCAAGTACTTTGCTGATGGTCAGCATGATTGGTGTCGCTTGATCGGTCCCAAAACTCGGGGACCAAATTGCTGAAATTTGAACTCATTTGGCGGGCCCGCGGATCGGTATAGGGACTGAGCGAAAAGCTTGTTTCATAATTTATGCAATAAATTGTGTTGGTGTGTATGAGGCCGGAAATGACTATGGAAATCAGTTTCAAAAAGTGGAACAAATGTTTGATGAGTGGACTGCCCACGGACAACCCACTGGCTATTGACTCGCCACCTGCTTAGGAATCGACCAAAAGCGTCCATATGTTGTGTGTATGAAAGTGTTTGAAATGAATGACTTGAGTTGAGTGGAAATAGATAGGTTAATGCATGTTGATGTTAACATGATTTGCTCAATTATATGGAATATAATTGTGTGTATAGGCCATTGGAGATGAAATTGTGAATTGCTCAATTATATGGAATATAATTGTGTATAGGCCATTGGAGATGAAATTGTGATTTGCTCAAGTGAGCTAATTTAGGTGTTGGTTGATCCATATTGAATTACATGTGGTGTGATTGTAAAATTGAGAATATATGCATATTTCATATATTAGTATAAAAATTATTGAAATGGCATAATGCATTTCATATGCACCGGGTAACCTAGAAATTAGGTGTGAGTGCATGACATGAATTTTCTGAAAAACGAACATGGTTGCGAAAGGAATTTCACAGGATGATTTTCTGGAGAATGGGGTTGGGAGACGGTCCAACAAATCATTTTGGATGAGGACCATGGCTTTTTCGAAGTACATACATTCGGGCCTGAGGGTAGTCCCATGTTTTGCGTAAATTCGGTAGTGTATTTTCAAGAACAACAAGTTTTGTTTTGAAAATGGTATTTTCTCATACATGGCTTAGGCAAGTGTGGGAGGAGTCTGAGGACTCGAGACATGGGAATGGGCATGTAGACATTCAAGTAGGATCACGATTTACTTGAGTGTGTGTTTAAACGGGTCTGATCATTGCATATGCACTAGCGGAGTAACCCATTTAGGGTGATTCCACTACTAAAGTATAGCCTACCCTATCGAGGGAATATTATTTCAGTACTGTATGCTCGAGAAGACTCTGCCTATCTTAGAGGCCGATTTGGAAGAAAGCCGGGTTGTGGCTTTGATGCTTTTGGGATAATATGTATAAGAATTGTAAATTTTAATATGTATTTGTATTAAGAGAAATGTTATAAACCCTAACTATTAAATATAGTCGGGTGTATATTTTTGATGAGTATTGGTAACTACTGAATATAGTCAGTGTCTATTTTGATGAGTATTGGTTTATGGGGCCCAAGAGGCCATTTTTACTCAGGTATGAGTCTCGTGATACGAGACATAGATTTTTCACGGGTTGACGGGTTGTCAACGGACTTCCGGGTTTTGAAATAAAATTAATTTGAATAAATTTATTTGGTTTATTGGAAAATGAAAAATATATATATATATATATATATATATGTATATATATATATATATATATATATATATATATATATATATATATATATATATATATATATACATATATATATATATATATGTGTGTGTGTGTGTGTGTGTGTGTGTGTGGTTTTTGGGTGTTCCAAAATATGTGTGAAATCGAAGAAAATAAAGAAAATAAATTTTTTAAATTTATATTGGGGGTGTACTAGAGAATAAAAAAAAAAGATATATATATATATATATATATATATATATATATATATATATATATATATATATATATATATATATATATATATATATATATATATATTTTCGTGTGCTTTCCCAAAGAGTATGAATGAAAAAAAATGTGTGTGAAAAACGAAAAAAAGAAAATTGCAGAAACTGTTTGGGGCTACTGCCCAAACTATGTCACGATACAATGGAAAATTGTATTGTGACATGGCCTTATGGGTATGCAATTACCGGGAAATAGTATTGCACAGGGTGTTGTCTGCCTGAGAGGTCACGATACAATTGGATCATCGTGGACAGGGAGTGATTGATGGCCGAAGTCGCCATGATACAAACTTTGTATCGTGGCTGGGCGGCTGGAATGACTGGATTTTGTGTCACAATACACCAAGTGTATCGTGACAGGGGCGAAGGTTCGGGTCTGAGGATCGTGTCACGATACAAATTTTGTATCGCGGATTCCAGGTGGCTCGATGGCCTGTGGTTTGTATCGCAATACACCGCAGCTGTATCGCGGACCAGAGGAAAGCTTAAGCGTTATTAGCGCTGTGTCGCGACCAAGGCCATCGCACACGACCGCGCCCGCGCACTGGCCACGACACGACCGGCCAGTTTGAGACACTACGCCAGAATACTACGATGACGGCCCTCGCGCCCGAGCGCACCGGGCTCACCCTATCGCAAAGGTCAGCTTGGTCGTGCACTTGGTGCACCCACCAGCTTTTGACTCAAGACACCGTTGGAAGTCACTGTTTGGGACACTGTTCATGAACACTGATCACAAGATTTTTCAAAAAAAAAAAAAGAAATAAAATTTTTGAAAAAATAAAATCAAATAAAATGAGCTAAAATTTTTTTAAAAATTTAATTTTCAAAAATAAAATTTTTGATGTTGATAAAAATGATTTGATATATTGAATAAATTGTCTAGCATTGCTTAGGAATGCAGGGACTTAGGATATGAAATGTTTTCTGTGTATGAATAGTGTCTCGGGGCTGTGTTTGAGCCTTAGAGATACTGCGTTGAAATTAACTTGCCATTTGAATTGTGTAAATGGCTAGTCGAGGGCGAGGACGTAGAGGGCGTCTACTGTGGTACCGGTCGCACCACCGCATTTGATCGCAGCCTTTGTAGAGGTCAGAGGGTATTGCGACCACGTTATTGCACAAAGCAGTGTGCCAGGCCTGTGGAGGTCTTAGTAACCCTGGGAGGTTTAGGCATCATCCTCCCGACATTCGCAGGGAGATCCGATGGCGGCAGACCCATGGTTCATGCAGATGGAGAAGGTGTTAGAGGCTATGGAGATTACCCTCCACACGATCAAGATCGACTAGCCGCTGCTCCATCTGTGAGGGGGCGAGGCCCAAGTATGGTGGAGACGTGTGGGCAAAGACCCTGTAGACATAGAGGCAATGACTTAGGCGTAGTTCCATGATTCTTTCTGGCTGCAAGTATTTTCCGATAACGCGAGACATGTGCGGCGGCTCATGAGTTCCTAAAGCTGAAGCAAGGGACAACGATGAATGTGATGGAGTACGTGGCTAGATTCACTGAGCTAGCCCTCATGGCTGATGATTTACGTACACGGACATGGCCAAAGTCGAGGTTTGAGAATGGGCCAAAGTTGTCCATTCTGTGGCATGATTATGACTCGCCATCGACATGGACTCCATGGTTAGACAGCCCTGACCATAGAGAGATATCGAGATGCTCTACGACTCTGACGCGAGTGTTAGTAGCAAAAGCAGGAAGGAGAGCCGCCTCTTCTAGTTCGGGAAGAGCTCCTCAGTGGCTTCTAGTTCACGAGTGGTTCTAAAGCCACGACCATCCGGCCGTGACAGATCGGGGAAGTTGCCAGCAAGGCTGCGTATGGTGCTACCATTGCCAATAGCCTGACACATGAGACCTGATCGTCCCAGAGAAAGGGGATCTCAGATTTGGGACAAGATAAATCCCGCTAGCCATAGAACAAGAGAGGGTGCATTTCATTCCACCACACCCTAGTGTGGGTCAGAGGAACCAATTCTCACAAGCAGGTGCTAATGAGCGCCTCCTCGCAGTACGTATGGGCCGAGGGGCCAAAGTGGGTCGAGGTCGCATGTAGCCCGCACTGTGATGTCGAGACCTAGGGCATGTCTACGCCTGGTCGTACAGAGGTCGAGCATACAACCGCGCCAGGACATACAGGCACGCTTTATAAATTCGCACTATTTTTGCATCATGTTCATCATTGTTGCATCTCAAGTAAGTGGATAGGTTCGGGGCTTGCAGGTCGAGGCCTTTAGGAGAGATAATGGGAAATTCTTCCCTAGGATGTGGCAGAGAGCCGGGTCAAATGTGTCGAGTTCAGAGTCGTGGATCTCATGATTCGCCTCATGGTGGACCTTAGGTAGTAGCACATTGCGTCGATGTCATTCTGACATGGATGAAAGTTGATGCCCACCCAAGTTGTCGCAGAATTGTGACCTTAGCCGGGTTGTCATACCTGACACAATTTTGGAGTTAGGTGAGGTTACGTATACACGTGGTTGGATGCGTATGTGTGTGGAATTTAGGGATGAAATTCTTTTTAAGGATGGGAGAATGTGAAACCCCGAGAAAATCGAATTTTCTCAAAAAATGGCAAAATCGTAATTTCGGTAAAAATCCAAAATTTTTCTAGATCTCGGATAATGAAACGGACTTCACTGTTGGAATCGTCTCGCGAAATCTAGCTACCACATCGAATTTCGTCGAATTCCGAGACAATCAGAATTTGCAAGTTTTTTGAGGCACTGAGTATCAAAACAGAAATGATACAGATGGATAAATGTCACCTATAACATGTACTCTTGTGACACATGTTACAATATTAGAGAGGGTATTAAATGGATGGCTTAGATTAAGCCATGTGTCAAAATAGTGGAAAGAAGGGACATAAGTGGAATTTTGGAGTTTATTAATGAATGAGACAAAACATGAATAGTGACCTTCAAATTGCATGAGCCAAAAAAGGAGCAGAGAGCAAACGTGATGCAGTGGGCTTGAGTTTTTGAAACCTAGAGAGAGAGAGAGCTCCTTCTCTCTAAGATTTCGGTCAATCGGACCGTCGGATTTCTTCATGCCAAGAAGGAAAGTTGTTCTACGCTACGAGGGCAACGCGTGGGCATCAGTTTTAGGGAGTTTCGAAAAACTCCGTGAGGTAGGGGTTTTATCCTACTTGTTTTACCTCTTGTTTAAGTGTTTTGTGATGCTTGTGTTGGTTTGAGGCCGTGAGTGGCCGTTTGATAGGTCCCAAATCTTGGAACCGAAGTGTGGAAATTTTTGGGACCCATTTGGACAATACGTGGCAGTGTAGGGACTGTTTTGGGTGTTTGTGTTGTAAATTGTGTAATAAATTGTGTTTTGGTATGTATGAGGCCGGAAATGGCTAGGGATTTTGGTTTTGCAAAGTAGAACCTGATAAATGATGAATGTGGGCTGCTCACGGACAGCCCATCAAGGCCGTGACCGTAAAACAGTTCCAATTTGTGTGAAATGGACCATAAATGTCCATGTGTTTTGGTATGAAATTGTTGAATTGAATGGCTTGAGTTGTGTGGAAATAGATTGGTTAATACATGATTTAATATAACAATGACATAATTATATAAAACAATATAATTGCCTCAGAGCTACTGTAAGGATATCAGAATTGCTCAAGTGAGTTACCTGGGAGTTGGTTGATCAAAGTTGAATTACATGTGGTGTGATTGTAAATTTGAGAATATATGCATCATTGATATATTTGTATAAATTGTGTTGATATGGCATAATGCATTTTCATATGCATTGGGTAACCTAGAAATTAGGTGTGAGTGCATGACATGAATTTTCTGAAAAACGAACATGGTTGCGAAAGGAATTTCACAGGATGATTTTTCGGAGAATGGGGTTGGGAGACGGTCCAATAGATCATTTCGATGAGGACCATGGATCAAGCTGAGAAGTTCTCCAACTCATTCGTCTCAGAGGGTAGTCCCATATTTTTACCAAAACTCGGTAGTGTATTTTCGAGAACAACAAGTTTTGTTTTGAAAAAGGTATCTTCTCATACATGGCTTAGGCAAGTGTAAAGGAGTCGGTGAGGACTCGAGACATGGGAACGGGCATTTAGACATTCGGCATCACGAATTTACTGAGCAAAGTTTAAATTGGATCATTGCATATGCACTTAGGTGGGGAGTAACCCATTTAGGGTAATTCCACTACTGGGCATTGGTTCACCCTGTCGAAGGAATATTATTTCAGGTACAGGAAGCATTCGAGGAGACGACTCAATTTAGAGGCTGATTTTGAAGAAAGCCGGATTGTGGCTTTGATGGTTTTTGGTATAACATGTATAAGAATTGTAAATTTTAATAAGTGTTTCAGATAAGAGTATTGTAATAACTTTAACTATTGGAATATAGTTGGAGTGTATTTTGATGAGTATTGCATGGGCCCAAGAGGCTATTTTTATCATGAGGGGTCTCTGGATACGAGACGTGTAGATTTTCCGCAGTTGACGGGTTGTCAACGGGACCCCCGGGTTTTAGGGCGTCAATTTGTTTTTTGAGATAACTAGCAAAACAAAAAGCATACCATAATGAATACCTCAATTTAAATATTTTCTTCGTTATTTCATCATGTTTCGATATTTAAATTTCTATACCACTAAAATATCTAACATTTCATATCAATATTCCACATTTGTGTGTTATGTTACAAGTTATTAAACTACTTTGAATCAAAATCATGAAAGTTTTTTATTCTCACTCCTCAATTGTATCTTTCTTTCCTAATCGATCTTCCAATCTCGGTCATACTGAACCAAAAAGTCAAATATAAGCCTCAAGTGCGAAGTGACTACAAATTTGCTTGCAAAGTTCTTTGTACAAACAATTAGATGAAAATAATGATACATCGATTATCATAACTCATTATTTACTCTCAAAATATCGAAAGCAATCATGGAAGAATTTTGAGTTCATATCAAAATACTAATTTAAAAAAATTACACATAAAGACTTCTTTCAAAATATTCATCAAACAAGCCTTTTGTTTTTAAAATCGACTTACTAACCACGGTTTTAAAATTTACCTTAAAACCGCAATTAGTGAATGCGGTTTTAAGGTTGGATTTTCAAGACCGAAGTTGGTAAATATGGTTTTAAAAAGTAAAAAAATAGTTTTGTGAATATTTGAAAAAGTCTACATATGTATATTTTTTTTTTTTTTAAATGAATTATTTTGACTCTAAACTCAAGAATTTGCAACTTAGATACTTTGGTAATTTACATCCAATCTCTATCAATCTATATAAAAATATATGATGTATACCTATTCTTTTATTCCATTATTCTTTAGTGGATCTAAAGATAAAGAAAAATAAATTTAAATATGTTTGAAATCTCGAATAAGATTTAGAAAGGAGAAAAACTAACTTTTTATGGATACAAAGTAAAATTGAAATAAAAACTTAAAACCTTAAATTCTGGAATTTTTTTCACATTAATGAAATAAGAAAAGCACCATTCTCAAAGTCTTCAACTACCCATTCATTTATTATATATTTTATCTTTATTCATCTATACCTCAGATGAATGAGAAACATGCGAGACCTAATGTTGTTTAGGAATTCCTCAAAACAAATTATTTACTAAATCGGTACCCTTATTTTGTTTAAGGTTGTACAATACCAATATGGACTATTGGCTTTAAGAAATGGAATAAGTATATTAGAATCACCGTTTAATTAATTAACTTCTAGTTAAGTCTAATTTTTATTAGGAACAATCCCTTTGAAGTACGACATCAAAGTAAAATCTATGACTTTTATCACCGAAGGAAATATTATATAATAGGACCATCAAATTAAAAACTAAATTTCACACATAAATTAATGAAATTATGGAGAATTATAGGAACTCAAATAGACATTGTTACTTGACATACTTGAGCTATAAGAATTTGCAATACTAAGTTGAATGAAATTATGCCATTCATCCCTATGCTAACTTGAATTCACAAAATAGAAAAATTTATACTCATGGTTCAAACTAATTTTGAAGATGACTAAGCTGACTTTGAATTCACAAAAATAGAAAAATATTATACCTAGTGGTTCAAACTAATTTTAGCATGACACCACCGCTTATAACCTTTTCTTTTTACCTTGCATGCTTACATGCATGACTTACAATTAAAAACTAATGGTACAATTTGATTATAAAATTTAGACCTCATCAACTAGCTAAACCTCATCTGGGTATCATCAACACAATACATACTCCATCTCAACAATTAAATAAAGGCTAATAAAAAATTTATCTCGAGAATCATCAATTTACACATTGTATTTTTTATTTGATGTCAATTTCTAAAAATACAATACAAAAAAATGCACAAACTTCATCGTTTCTATTTTCCTCAAATATATGTTTGTCTGATTTTCTTATATATGCTCGGTTTATGCCACAGAAATCCTCAATGGATCAAGCAGCGCCTTGATTCGGGCTTTATTTTTGGTGAATAATATTAGATTTCCGAATCGATACTAAATGCACTATGCGAATGGGCTAGGTTAGGTCGAGTGTTGCTCGGAATTCTTGAGCGTAAATATCCTACTCTTTGAATTTCTTAGGGATAAGCTTAAAGATTGCATTTTCGTCAGCCTAAAGTAGACAATATGGTAGACTCGGGGGATGATGCTAGTCAGATTTGATTCATCCATTTCCAAACGGTATACAAATCGTTCTTAGTCTATCGCTGTTGGTGTTGATGTCCCAGAGATAGCATGGGACAGAAGATTCTCGCATCGAATCACTTATACTACTTGGCCACAATACAATAAAAATTTATACTGGGTCAAATTCACCTTCGTATCGGAAATGAAGAAAATATACAAAATAGAAGTTCGAAGAGTTGGTTTCAAATCTTCATCTGAATCACATTAACACTTTAATTATACTAGCTCCTCCTTCCCACATTCTTTAAGGGCCAAATAAAGGCTAACCAAAGAATCTCTAATCTCAGTCATTTTTCTTTATTCAATACCACTTCCTTCTCTATGTTTTATTTCCATTTCCCATATTTTTCCAATGAACAAATACAAAACTTAAAGGAAAAAAGAAAGCACTTAAATTTTCTACATTTGAGATGGTAAGGCCTTAAACCTACTTCTACTTTCCCAAGGGAATGAAGGCTAAGGATGGACTTTCATTTTTTTAATTGATACATGTTCTTTTGTGTTTAAAAAAATATTACACTCATAAAGAGATTTAATCCATTCCTATCATGACTTGGAATAGATCTTAAACTGTATCCTATCCATTCCATAAAAAATAAAAAAATTATAACAAATAGAGATTACCAGATAAGTATCTTATGATGTTCATCAATGGATGAATCCGCGATGAGAGCTTCATAATCGTGGAAGATATTATCAACGAGGTTACCAAAATCAACTCTTCGTCCGATCATAAGAGGGATGCAAAGAGAATCAAAAGTGTTTATGGAGAAAGGGCCACCCTAGACCTTGAGCCTTCTATAATGATTCAAATCCTTCTACACGATGAGGTTGGATTTTCCGAGAGAGAGTTCATCCATAAGTGTTGAGGTTTTGTGTCTTGGTGATAAGGGAGTGTTGACTGTGAAACCCCAGAAAAATCCATGATTTTGGATAAAGGGTAAAATAGTAATTTCGACTGAAAAACCTAAATGTTTCTAGATCTCGGATGACGAAACAGTTTTCCATTGAAATCGTCTCACGATATTTACTACCACGTCGAATTTCGTTGGATTCCGAGGTAGTCGGGATTTCACGTTTTTCGAGACGTGGGGTGTCGGATGACACATGGCAAGGTTAGGGGATGCCACATGGCACCCTAAGAGAGTGACACTTGGCAAAGCCATGTGGTCCACTTGAAAGAATGGCTCACAATTAGCCATGTGTGGGAAATGAATCCCATGGCTCACATTGAGCCATGTAGGTGATGATGTCATAAAAAGGAAATAATGAAATAAGGAATAAAGAGGGAAATTTGATAACCACACATTTGGTTTGAGGAAAATGGGAGGAAATTTCCTCCTTTGACCGGATATGTGGTGTGCTCCAAAAAGGAGGAGAAAATGTAAAGAGAAAGGAGAAAATGAGGAGAAAATGAAAGGGAAATGAGATGAGAAAAGAGAAAAAGAATAGAAAAGCAAAGGAAAGAAAAGAAAGGAAGGAAGGAACACAAAGGGAAAAGCAATTCGTAGAGAGAAAAGGAAGGGAAAAGGAGAAAGAAGGAAAGGGAAAGGGAAGATTTCCCGGCTTTCGGACCGTCGAAGTTCGACAGTTCGAGGACTAAAGTTGGTGCACGCAGCGCGATCTACGTGTGGACACCAAAAAGTTGGAGTTTCGACAAACTCCATGAGGTAGGATATTTTCCTACTTGGTTTACTTTTTGCCTAAAGGCTATAAAATGGTAGGGGTTGCTTATGGGAGGCCATGAGAGGCCATGTAAATTAATTCCGAGCCTTGGAACTAAGGAGTATGGATTTCATGATCGCTCTGGCCACGCTATGGATCACGGAGTTAGGAGCCTGACTAGAAACCTAAAGTTTTTAGGGTGTTAGTGGTTGCTCATGTAATGACAATGATGGGAACCAGATTGGTTCATGTTTGTGAAGGTGCGATGAAGTGCCCTGTTGAATGGTCCTAAGTTTGTGACCTAGTTGTGTGTTATTGCTTGCTTGAATAACATGCAGTGTGTGAAAATGATATGTTGATGCATGCTATTGATGTATTGACATGATTGGCATGGAGGTAGATTATATGTCTTAATTATAATTATCCATGGTATGGAATGTTCATGTAAGACTCATTATACATGTAACATGAAGGTAAATGTATTGACATCATGCATTTCATATGCACGGTCACATCGCGTCAAGTCGAGTGTGGGTGCAGGGTAGGGTTTATTCACTAGTGTTGGTGAATGGGTCATGAACTCGGAAAAAATGAGACAAAGTCCAAGGTAGAAATTCACGAGTGTGTAAAATGATCAAAATGATAAATTACATGTTTTGGGTGGAGCAAGTTAGGCAACATCCCTGCAGGAAAGTCCCAAATGTTATTCACGGTTAGACATGAATCCCGGTGATGTAAGTTCGCAAAAATGTTGAAAAGGCGTGCGGCGTCCTGTGGTGTAAACCAAAAAATCCGTGGCCCATAAAAGAAAGAGGAAAAGAAAATTCAGGTTTTGATATATAAAGTTGAAGGGTTTTCCAATGGTTTAGTCATGGTGTTAAACACTGATGACTGGTTTTATTCACACTTGGCATTCCAGGTGTGAGGGAGTCAGTTGGGACTCAAGTCGTGAGCATGAGGGGTCGCATCTCATGCATGATATAGACATTTCATATAATAGTGAATAATTGTATGGAATGTGATTGGTTGTTTATATATGCCATTGCATATGCATTTTAGGTGGGGAGTAACCCGGGGAGATTATCACTACCGGGTTTTACTCACCCTGGCCGTGGGACCCCCTTCAAGTAATGTGGAGTATTCAGAGACAAGACTCACTAGGAGGCCTTGAGAAAAAATCCAAATGTACTTGAGTAAATATTTTTGTAAACATGTATAAATATTTTTTTGTAAAACAGGCAATGAAACTATAAAAATATAGTTGATTATTTTCTGATGAGTATGGATGTATGAGCCCGACATGGCCATTTTTACTCATGTATGGGTCTCATGGCATGAGACACATAGGTTTTCCGCAGGTTGACAGTGGTCAACGGGACCCCCGGGATAGGGGCGTCACATTGACGGTGGTAGAGTCTCATACCTAAAAAATGAAATCATTATAGCTAGCATTATAGTTGTCTAGGGTTGATGTAGATGCAATGGATGTGATGTGAGTGGATGTAAGGGTTTGGTGCAAGGATAAGTGAAACATCTTTTCTTTTCTTTTTTTTTTTTTTTTGTTACTTTCTCTTAATTAAATATTGACATTTATATTGTATATTTGCACCATTCTTTATTCCATGTATGTAACCCCTAGCAAACAACATTAATGTATTCTTCATAAAAAAAAAATTAAATGACCTCATTTCATTTAGTTTCTTTGTAATATAATAGAAAATAATTATTTTTTTAAATTAAAGATGCCTTATATATATATATATATATATATATATATATATATATATGTAATCAAAATAAAATATTTGTTGTTATATCTCACTTCCATCATATTTCAAAATTTAAAATATATCAATTATTTTCAGGCAAATTTATACAAAATTATAGAACTTGTGCCCTAAATGAAATTGGACTTGATGTCGAATAAGAAATAGAAAAAATAAATCTATTATATATTTAATATATAGTTAATCGTTTTGAAGAATTAGATTATGATGAAAAATTCATCTTTAAAAATTTAAATTCTATTTCTATCAATATTTAGATTCCTTTTATCAACATCCCATGTCTTTTCTTATTATCACTATTCTTTTTTCTTTTTTTTTTACCATGATTAAAATGGAAGCTGGTTTGACAAAATGTAATTATTACATAAAAATACTTTTAATAAGATGATGTAGGAAATATTAAAAAAGGAATAAGAATTATGCTAAAACATATAATTATAGACCAAAATATGTAATGATTTTAAGATAAGAGGATGTTATAAATATTTATAGAGAGATTAAGAACTAAAACCATGACTTGGTCGTCTATTGGGATTTGGATGTCTTGTTAGAACATAAAGAAAAAAATATTAATTCATTACTTCATGAAGTAACCCCTATTTTAAATATGAATACTATATGTGAACAAGAGATGATAAACAAACACTAAACAACATATCCTTCAATTATTTATCCTCAAAATAAGTTTCATGCTATTATATATATATATATATATATATATATATATATATATATATATAAATATTATCATGTAAAGTAAACTTTATTTTAAATATGAATATCATGTATGAAACCAGAGATAAAAAACACTAAACAACATATCAAATTATTTGTCCTCTAAATAGGATTCATGTTTATATATATATATATATATATATATATATATATATATATATAGAGAGAGAGAGAGAGAGAGAGAGAGAGAGAGAGAGAAAGAGAGAGAGGTGGGTTAACTTGAAACATATATTGCAATATAAACTTAAATTAAATTAAAATTAAAAAAACACTAAATAAAATATCCTATATTATTTGTCCTCAAAATAGGCTTCCTCAAAATAGGCTTTGTGACGCCCCAAAACCCGAGGGTCCGCTGACTCACCCACAACCTCGCTAATACAAGTGGATGCTCCAAGTTACCCGACGCCATTTCAAAACTCCAAGCAGCGCCTCCTTGTACAGGAGCTCTACCCAATTACAAAACCTGCATATCTTGTCTCAAACAATCCAATATATGCAATCACATGAGTAATACGGCCACTTGGGCCCATAACCAATACCAATATGCATACCAACTATGATCCAACTATATATCCCATAGTTGGCAAGAGTTACAACATTTTCACTTTAAACAATACATGTATTAAACTTAAAGAGTTCTTACTACATGTAAACACTAAAGCCACATTCCGGGGCTTTCTTCTGAAGACTCAGCCTCTAGACGAACCGCTTCCTCGCACGCCCCCTGCACTGCAAAAGGGGTCCCACGACTGGTGAGCTAAAGCTCGCAGGAGAATCGCCTCTGCCGGGCTTACTCACCACCAAAGTGCAGTAATGTTCCAAAGTAAACACATTCAAGAAAAATGCATGACCCTATTTCTCGAATGTCTACATGACCAACTCGCATCCCGAGTCCTTCACCGACTCTCTCACACTCCCCGCTCTAAGCCTGTATGAGAATTATTGTTCATTAGTGGATAATTCCTCCGATATATATATATATATATATATATATATATATATATATATAGCAGTATATATATATATATATAGAGTATATATATATATATATATATATATATCAATCGGGGCCGTCTGACTTATCGGATATATTATTTGTTCGTGGATCATCTCCTGATGAATATCAATTGGGCCGTCCACGATTGATATTTTAAATTTGGACTACCTCCGATGAATTAATGTTTTTAGACAACCCTCCGAACCGCTTGCACTCATCTCATGCACTCACTCCTATAATCCTAGGGGTGTTCCAGCTGGCATATGGAATGCATGTATGTCGGGCCCACCACAACCCAATCACATGGAAATATATAAACAAGAATATACTCGCATAATTCAAATCACACAATCATGTTATGTAATTTTACAACTCATACATCAAAATTAGCTCCCTTGGGCTAATGATCAAACACGAGCAATTTAATTTAAATCACTCGGCCAAACACATATTCACACAAAAATATATTTTCACAAAATAGTATTTTGAGATATCACGGAATAGTGAAACCTCGGGTTACTATTCCCGAAAAATCACAAATCAACGGTTCACTTAGTGAACCCGCACTACCGAATTATCCCCGCCCACGCATATCAAGAAAAACATTTAATGCACAAATTATCAAAATGCACCTACCGCACTCAGACTTCACACGGCTGCTCCAATCTTTGTTTCAAAAATTATATCAATTCGGTCCCAAGGTTTGGGACCGATCAGACGGCCCCTCACGGCCTCATTCGACTCAAACATCGACAAAACACTTAAAATAGGAATAAAACTCAAGTAGGGAGAAACCTACCTCTTGAGTCGGTCAAACCTACAACCCGGAGTCCACACGTAGCCCGCCCGCGTAGAACGCTTCCTTCTACCAAGACCACCGACGGCTCCGATGTCACAAATTTAGAGAGAAGTCAGAGACCTCTCTAAAAACCACCATTTTCGCTGTTCTGCAGCGATTCTTGCCTCTCCATCTTTTTTTCCACGTTTTTCTTTATTTTCAATTTTTGTAAGGGACCGAAGCACTATTCCATTTTTTGTCTTTGGTGACTTCAAAACAACTCCTATAATGCCAATGGCCCAATCCCTCTTCCCACGGTTTGATATTCGGCACTATCTCGGCCATCCATTTTCATCGTTTCTTTCTCATACCACTTATGGCACATGAGTCGTGTTATATGTGACTTTCGTTGCCGCCGAGAAAATCGTCTTCGGCACGCTCATGCCTCGAAGCGTGGAGGCTCAGGCGCACCGAGGAATGTCACGAGAATTTTGCGATACAACTGGGTTTCGAGGCAGTTCAATAGTACAATCCGTTTGTCAATTAGGATCTAGAGAATAAATGCATATTTTTATCGAAATAACAATTGTGTGTCGAAATTACGATTTTGCTCTTTTTCGAAATTGGAATTTCTCGGGGTCTTCCCCATTCTCCCTCCTTAAAAAGAAATTTCGGTCGAGTGGGACAATCACTATCACTCATGCATATCACGCGCGCACTCATCATCGTGTAACTGGCCATTTAAATCTCAAGCATTAAACCATACCTTCATCCCTACACAAAAAGGGATGGGTGGCTGTATCGTGTCCTCGCGCTCCCGTATACTCCTCCACTCCATGGGTGCATGTAGCAACCTCACTGGCCTCACGGTCTGCGTCGCAAGACTGATCCATGTGGCCCATCAACAAGCACTGCTGGTCCTCCTCCCGAGGTCCATCCGTGTGATCTCAATCTGTTCCCAATCCACCACATGAGTTGGATGCGGGTATATTTAAGGGCATGGAGCGTGAAACACCTCGTGGACACACGACATGCTCGGCGGTAAAGCCAGCAGTGCGCGAGTTGCCTATCCTCTAAAGTATTTGAGAGGCCCGAATCAGCTCCCTCAGTGCGAGAGCTTCAGCTTCTGAGCCGATCCTCTTCTCTTAGGCATCACCTTCAAGAAAGCGCGATCACTAACCTCGAACTCTAAGGGTCGGCGTCATTACGTGTAAGCTCTTCGCGGCTTTGACGTGAGAAGGCATTGTCGTATCCAAGCTCACCTTCTCGGAGGTGTCTCTAATCAAATGGGACCAGTGATGGATCTCTCCCACCTCGGTCCATCTAAGTAACCTACATGGTTCATACAATGCCTCATACGGTGCCGTAGTATACTCGTCACGATAACTATTGTTTGTAGGAGGAATTCCCGCGAGAGCGATTAATCCTCTACCCTTATGATCCAGTGCGCTATGCTGCTTGACGTAATCATCAACACCGTTATGTAATCCATACAGCCGTAACCCTACACAGCGCTTGGGTGTGTGCTTCAACCTCTCCAGGTGCAATCGCGACAATCCAATGGACCAAATTGATCTAGTCCATGTCATGAATGACATCCATTTATCGAGCCTTGTCATTTCAACCCAACGCAATGCGATTTCCAAATCGTTATCGAATCTCGAGTCATTCAGAGCTCTATCATTCAACTTTAAGTCACCATGATAACACATGCATGTGTTTTCATCTCCGGAACCTTATAACTCTTGACTTACGCCCGAGCCTCTTTCGTTCACCTGAATTTCGAGATATCTCCACAGTGCCCTACACGCCTGGAAATTTGGATAACTCCGGGCTCACCTTAGGGATTCTGGCCCCTTCTTGCTTTGCCCCACACTCCTAATTACATTTCATTTCACAGTTAGTATGAGTCTTCATTGGATTTAGTCCCAAAGACAACTCAACCCACTCACGAGTGGTGAATGGCCGTCTTGATGCACCCACACGACTCATGTGATATTCTGAGTGCACATAGGCATAATGATGCTATATTATGACAACCAATCCCGGTTCCACCATGAGCAGAATCTCGGAGACCTCTCATTCATAATCCCGACCTATCTGGTCAACTCTCACCCTACATCCTAGGGAAGAACATCTATTCCTGGCTTCTCAAAAGGTCTTAACCTCTAAGCCCAATTCCAAGGCCGTGTCGGTTATGACAACCCGGTTAAGGTCCCAATTACTGACAACCCGATGGCTGTCAACTCATCCATGTCAACTTGACATCAACAACCAATAGGTCTACCACCCTAAAGTCCACCATGCTTTAAGCTCGCAGCTCGATCTCACATCCTGACTTTGTGCTCTGACCCCTACGGCTATCTGTGTTCTTTGGAAGTGCTTGTATAACACCCGAAGCAGCGGATTTCCTCGGCCCGTTTTAGGGTGTGGAGGAATGAGCGTATACTCTCGTCCTACGGCTAAGCTGGGGCTGCATTGTCCCCGAAAGTCTTGGGATCCACGTCTCAAGGCTGATCAGTAAAACTGTGCGATCGTACAGTCACGAGGTAGTGTGAAGCGAAGTCTTACGCCTCTTCCACAGAACTAGAAGAGGCGCAGTCCTCCCTCTTGCCACCAACTTGCCGTATCAGTGTTCAAGTATTCTTACTTTCTCTCTGTAATTAGGACGTCCCAGTATGGAGTCCGTATCCGTGGCGAAATCCACATAATCACCCAGAATGGACAACTGGCCATTCTCGAATCTCTGTAATACCAGTAATCCCGAGAAACTCACATTATCAGATTGACATCCGGTCTCTCGACGCATCACTTTGCCTCCAGCCTTCTCTCGTCGATGACACTCCTGGTGTGACACCACGTCAAAATCTCCCCTCGATAGCTAAAGCTTCGCACTTCTTGAACTTAGCGTGCAAGCGGTCTCGATGGCGTAACACAATTTTTAAGTGATACTCATGCTCCCACCTCTAAATGGGGAGTGATCAAATGTCATCCCGCAGACTAAATATGGCCCAGTCTAGATAGGATTTGGAACATCTTGTCGTAGAGATCCGTGAATCTTTGCTAACGCATTCGTCAATCCAAAGGGCATCACCGTAAACTCAAAGTGCCCATAACGCGTCCTAAACGCCGTCTTAGGGATATCTGTCTCCCTAACCCTCAGATGATGGTAACCAGTGCGAAGGTCTATCTTGAAGTAGACTCGCGCTCCTCTCAACTGGTCAAATAAATCATCAATCCTCGAGTAATGGATGCAGATTACGGATCATAACCTTGTTCAAGTATGCGTAGTCAATGCACGGTCGAAGGGTCTTGTCTCCTTTTACTTAACAGAACCGGGCGCCACATGGTAGATGCTCGGTCTAATGAACCCCCTTGTCCATTGGCTCCACTGTGGAGCGGTTCACGAGTTCTTGCAACTCAACCGGTGCCATCCTATGCGGAGTCATAGAGATGGGTGAAATACCAGGGTGTAACTCAATACCGAAGTCTACATCCCTATGTGGAGGTAGTCTAGGTAGCTCATCTGGAAAAACATCCACATATTCGCAAACCACTCGAGGTAGATCTAGGTAGTCTCTTCGTCCTCACAGGAGTAAGGCTCGCTAATGACATGGCTTGTCTGGCCTTTTGGACACCATATCTTGTGCAGGGCAAATATCATGCTGTCCCCCTGAAATACCACGAGGGTGCAGAATCTGCATGTAGGAAGTGAATCCTCCACGCTCTGTCCCGATGCTGACCACTGTAAGCTATCTGACCCGATCCATCACTCGGGATGACCTCGAACTACGACATGTCCATGAAATCCTCCCACGTCCATTGTGAGTAGAGTCCCCGAGATCTCCAACTCGCAACCTCGACATATCATCCCTATTCTCGCCCTAATCCCTAGGGGAGAACTCACATACAAAGGCTCCTCTAAGGTCTCTAGAGGTCCTTGCCCATTTCTACCATATATAGGCCTCATTCTCTAGCTAGAATCACATTGATCTCTAATCTGGTCGCGTCGGGGTAATCTCAGCCTCTAACACTTTCTCGGGCGCATGAGCCAATGGTTTTGTACCGCCGGATCCTCCTCCCCTGGCAGAAAATTCCCGGATGATGCCTAAACCTCTGAGTTACTAGATCTTCTTGTCTACTTGTCTTTGCTTTGATGCAACAAAAGCCTCACGCAATACCTAAGGCTACAAAGGCCGGCGATCGAATGCCGGCGTACGGTCGATTGTCGGTGGTGCGACCGATGCCCGATGGAGCGTCCTCTATGTCCTCGTCCTCTACTAACCATTTACACAATTAACATGGCAATAAGAATCATTTAATTCTCACTTCAGTCTAACTAGTAATGCAGATGCTGATTACTAATAGACTTGACAACCATGAACTGACCCGTTCATTTCCTAAGTGGTGCTAAATTTCCAACCACTCAATTCATTTATTTCAAGAAGGTTTTATGCTCTCTTGTTCATTTCAGTATCCAAATCCCTAAGGTCGTAGTTCCTAACCTTAGCATTCACCCTTTTTCCTATACACATTACACCATGCATATAGTTTCCTACGCAACTACCGCGCAATCACGATCTCAAATGGTAGTTAAATCCAATACAGTATCTCTAAGGCATAAGCACAACCCCGAGACACTGATCATACACATAAATCAGTGTATACACATTGTCCTTGCATTTAAAGATAATGCAAGGCAATCAATTTTGCATTTAAAATATTGTTTTCAACAAAATTTTATTTTCAAAAATTTTATTTTTGAAAATTTTATTTTTCGAAAATTTTATCAAATTTTATTTGATTTTATTTTATTTTAATTAAATTTAATTAATTTTAAAAAAAAATTTCCCAGAAATTTTTTGATGAGCAGTGTTCATTTAGTGACTGGGAATAGTCTTGAGTTGAGCCAGGTCCAAAGCAGTCGGGCGCACCTAAACACCTTTAGCCTAGTGAGCACGAGGCAGCGCCTGAGTCGCCCGGTAGCGCCACGCTTCTGCGCGCCCGGCGTCCATGCGTGTGTCCGCGCCCGCGGCGCTCTTTGTCTCTCACGCGCGCCCGTCGCTGCGCCCGTGCGCCTCGCCCTAGCGCTGCACGTACTTTGCCAGCGCGACCCACGCCGCCCGCTGCGCGCTTCACTTTCGCACCGCCCGGCCAGCGCGCGAGCTGCCGCCTTACGCCCGATTACCGCGATGCCACACGCCCGGCCAGCCAGCGCCTCATCACGATACAAATTTTTGCCGCTTCGTAGCTCACCAACGACCAACCAAACATCACAGCTCTAATAAGCGCGTATTACGTCTGATCCTCCATCCCCCTCATTTGCCTCCTTACTGTCTAATTTCTGTATTGCAATGTAGTACAAACCAAATTCACCCCTCTTGCAATACAATCCCCAGCCTTCTCTCCTGTTCTTGCAATACAATTTCAATATTGCAATACAAACTTCCCTCACAATACAATGTCTGCCTTGTGCTTAATTCGTTTTACACTTGCAATTTTTTTCATATAAATATATATATATATATACTATATATATATATATATATATATATATATATATATATACCATATATATATATATATATATATATATATTTCATTATTTCGACAATTGGAAAATCACTAAAATATATATTTTTCCATTCTCTTTTAACCTCAAATAAATTTATAAAAATTTATTTTCTTCACTTTCTTCAATTTCACACCTTGTAAATCCTAGAAATTATTTTCTCCTCCTCTTAACCAAATAAATTTATCAAATATATTTTCTTTTTTCTTTTAAAATTTCTTCTCATTTCCAACAACCCAAATAAATTTAGTAAAATTTATTTTATTTAATTACTCTTGATTTGCTGTAAAACCTTAAAAAATTAAATTTCTTCACCTCTAAACCAAATAAATTTATTAAAATTTATTTTTCCCTTTTCAATTTTTCATTGAAAATTTTCTCCCACTCCAATAAATTTATAAAATTTATTTTCTTCCATTTTCTTCAATTTTACAACTTGTAAAACCTTAGAAAAAAAAAATTTTTTTCTTCAATTCTAATCCAATTAAACTCATCAAAATTTATTTTCTCTACATCTTCTTTTCCAGTTTAACTTACTGTAATTTCTCACAAACTTTCCTTATGTGCCATTTACCTAAGCACCCATCCAAACACACAACATGACATGGTATACACACCAATCATCAAATATTCACACAACATTCACCAAATCACACAAAACACATCAACACACGTCCACGTAGTGTCTAGTTTTATCCGTGATTTTCCTCTAGGTAATCTCATACCTGTGCCACCAAGCATGACCCACCCTAGTGGTGATGCTCTCCTCCAGCCATGGCCCTGGCCCAAATCCTCAAATCTCTGAGGTTTCCTTATACCTATACTCCACATCAAACCACCTAGTGGTGATGGATACCCAACCAGGCTCCTAGGTATTCACATACCTAAGCTCACGATGCAAGCTTTAGCGCCCCCGAGGCAGGGACTCAGGTTGAAGTACCGAATCATTGCGGAATACAAGTGGATGTCGGGTTTTGGCGCCATGAAAATCGAGTCTCAGCATGGGGGCTCTGCCCAATTACAAAACTTGCATATCCTGTCCCAAACAATCCAATATATGCAATATATATCCAATATATCAATCATGAGTAAATATTACTTGGGCCCATAAACAATACTCAATATGCATACCAACTATGATCCAACTATATATCCATAGTTACAAGTTTACAATATTTTCACTCTTAAACAATACATGTATTAAACTTAGATTTCTATTACATATAAGCATCAACAACGCCACATTCGGCTTTCTTTAACCTCTCAGCCTCTGGACGAACCGTTTCCCTGCACGCTCCCTGTGCCTATAAAAGGGTCCATTGAATTGAGCTAAAAATACATTCAGGAGAATCATGTAAGTGGGCTACTCACCACCAAAGTGCGGTCTGTACAAAGTAAACACATTCAAGAAAATGCATGATCTGCCAGATATCTACGGCCAACTCGGATCCAGGAATCCCTCCTTAGGCTCTCTCACACTCGCCTAAGCCTTGTATGAAATTATTGTTTTATTAGTGGACAACCCTCCGATGTATATATATATATCAATTGGCCAGCTCCGACGATTGATATATTATTTTTTGTGGACTACCATCCGATGAATATCAATTGGGCGCTTGACTGATTGATATTTTAAAATTTGGACTACCCTCCAGATGAATTAATGTTTTAGACAGCCCTCAAGACCCGTTTTCTCTGGGCTAATCATGAACTCACTCCTATAATCTAGGGTGTTCGATTGCATATGGAAATGCATGTATATTTAGATTCAATACAGTCTAATCACATGAAAATATATAAATAAGAATATACTCGCATAATTCCGTCACCTTGATCATCATTATATAATTTTACAACTCATACATCAAAAATTAGCTCCTTGGGCTAATGATCGAAACCATGACAAATTTAATTTAAATCCTTTCATTAGTATATTCACACATAAAAATATATTTTCACAAAAATATATTTTGAGAACACTGTTTCGGGAATAGTGAAACCCTCGGTTACTATTCTCGAAAAATCACAAATCAATTGTTCACTTAGTGAACCCGCAATTCACGACCATTCCCGGCCTAATGCATATCAAGCAAACATTTAATGCACAAATTATCACAAAATCCGCAACTGACCGTACACACGGCTGCTCCAATCTTGTTTCAAAAATTATATCAATTCGGTCCCGAGGTTTGGGACCCGGTCAGTGTGAAACCTTCACGGCCTCATTCGACTCAAACATCGACAAAACACTTAAAATATGAATAAAACTCAAGTAGGGAGAAACCCCTACCTCTTGGAGTTTGTCAAAAACTCACAAACCCGGAGTCCACACGTAGCCTGCTCCGCGTAGAACATTTTTCCTTCTCGACCCGAAGACCACCGACGGTCGGATATGTCACAAATCTAGAGAGAGTCGAGGGTGCTTCTCTCTAAAAACCCACCATTCGTTACGCAGCAGCTCTTGCCTCTCCTCTTTTTTCATGTTTTTCTTTATTTCAATTTTGTAAGGGACAAGCACTATTCCATTTTTTGTCCTTTAGTGACTTAAAACAACTCCTATAATGCCAATTTTGTCCCTCTTTTCCCAGATTTGATATTCGACACTATCTCGGCCTTCCATTTTCATCATTTCTCTACTCATACCACTTATGGCACATGAGTACATGTTATATGTGACTTTCGTTGCATCGTGCGTCTTCGACACGAAACCTTGTTACCTCGAGCGTGTCGACTCAGCTATCTCGGAATATTACGAAATTTTACGTGCTAACTAGATTTTTTGAGACGATTCCAACGGTACAATCTGTTTCGTCATCTGAGATCTAGAGAATAAATTACATATTTTTTTATCGAAATAACAATTGTGTAATCGAAATTACGATTTTGCCCTTTTTCCAGAAATTGGAATTTCTCAGGTCTTACAGAACTTCATGCTTATATATATATATATATATATATATATGTATATATATATATATAGAGAGAGAGAGAGAGAGAAGAGAGATGGGTTATTCTTTGAAACTTATATTGAAATATAAACTTAAATTATATAAAAATTGAAATTTTAAATAATATTAATGTTAAATAATTTCATTAGATATTAAATAACTTTTTCATAAATTAAAATAAAGTTTATTTAAATATCATTTTGTAATTTTCATATAAATTAATTTGCAATCTTGTATTTTTAAAATAAAATAAGTACTAGTATTTTTATTTAAATATATTGAGATGATGAGGATATTTCTCTTATCAACATCGCGAACATTAGTATCTTTAATTTACCTAAAAGATTAAACCTTAACTTCTTTTAGAATCATTGTAATTATATTACATTGTAGGGTAGAATAAACAATCCGATCATATAAATGTCTATATTTTGAAATATTTTAATATTTTCAGTATATATGAAACATGAATATCTATTTTTATGTTTATTCATTTTCCTATATTTACACATTGTAGTAGTTTATTTTGGATTCGATGTATCAAATCCATTTCCTATACCCTTAGGCAAACTTATGTATAAATATTTCCTTTTAAATGAATATATAAATATGTTATTAAAAGACTATGATTAAAAAATTCAATAATGTATTAAGAATAATCTTAACATTAAAGGGTTTTCTTGACATCTAGTAAATATGATGTTGAATGTAAGAAAAGTTACTACTAGTATTTATGGTATTTGTAATGGAACTCTCTATTTCAACCATCCCATGATGAATGTGGATGTGGTTAAGGAGAGAGTTGAGGAAGCAGTTAGTGGAGGGTTGGAGACGTGAAAGGCCTAGGGGTGTAACCGAGCCGAGTCGAGCCGAGTATTAGGCAGACTCAGCTTGGCTCGGTTTTAAAGGAGTAGGCTCGAGTCTATTCACGACCTTGTTTTGGTGACCGAGTTGGGTTTGAGGGTGTTCGACTCGAGCTGAGTTAACCACTGGCTCCACCCAAAATGATGTTCGGCATTTGGGTTAACCCAATAAATGGGTTCAAATTGAGCATGTACAGGTCAAGCGTGACATTTCCTTGATGGCTCGGCTTAGTTTACTACTAACCTATTTAGAGAAAATGTTTATATAAAATGACTAATATACAACTAAATTAAAAGATAGAACTGATAAAGTTTAATTAACTTGATTGAAGTTGAAGTTAAAAATATTCATCTGTATTCATTTATAGGAAAAATTTGTTGTATCAAGTCTTCTCCATGCTCTGAGCTTGGTTCATGAGCACATTCTGAGCACAGTTAACGAGCTTATCACAGAGCCTATTCATGAAACTGTTTATGAGGCTGATGAGTTTGAGCGTTCAAGTTTGGCTTAATTGCTTATGAGCTTCAAAATAATTCGGGCTCGGCGCTCGTTCTTAATAAATGACTTGGCGAGCTTTTAGTCGAACTCAAGCAGCTCGCGAGTAACTCCTTTCGGTTATAACCCTAGAAAGGCCAACTTTTATTTTTATATTTTCATTTATCATTTTTATGTTTTTATTTTATCGCATCTTTTATACATTAGTTATTCCATGTTACGTTCTCAATTTTCTATTTATATTTATCACGAAAAACTTTTGATGATCAATAACGGATATGCAAAATTTGTGAGTAAATTCACGATCAACAATTTTTAACTCACTTTTGAGCTTAGCTTGGTTTTATCACTCTATATGCTAGTTATAGACTTCGTGTGGGAATGGCGTAGAGTTTATAGTACGGTAGTAAAGAAGATGAAAGTGTGGTAGTTTGTCGAATTTTTTCAAAAGCTAGTAGGCATGGAGAGGTTGGGAGCTATATTGCTAGGTGTAGAATGGTGTATGGTGGATATTGTCGTTTGGTGGGTGTCATTGGAGTGTCTTTTCCAATGCAAAATCTGGTTTACAGTGTATGAGATTTTTTTTTATTTTAAAACTTTTCATGATGTCTCAGTCAGTATCTGACCCCTTATTATTCACTTTGTGAGAAGTTTGTTGATAAGTTCAATATAATCCTTTGTCACCACCATTTTCTATTCCTAATTTTTTTTAAATTCAAGATTGAAAACATGGTTAAATTTTATTTTTTTATTTCATGTAGATAAATAAAAATAAATAAAAACCAGATAATGTTTATTTTTTATTTTTTTACATTTATTTACTTTGTATATTACATTATAATATTTTTGTTATGAATTAGATCTCGAACGTCCATCTCACCCTATTATAATGATCAACTCTTTTTAAGTTAAAAACGTGGGACCTAGAAAATTTCAATTTATTTTTTAAAAAGGGACAAAATATTAATTTCGGTAAAATCAAAATTTTCTGATCTCGGATGATGACAGTTTAACCGTTGGAGATAGATCTTCACGAAATCTAGCTAACCGTCGAATTTAGTCGAGATTAGGGACGGTCAGATTTGCGCGTTTTCGAGACATTGAGTATCGAGGTCTTGATAAAGCGACATGTAAGGGTGACAAAGTCACCTATAACGCCTTCTCATGTGACACATATTGCATGAGTAGAGATGATGAAGCGGTTCAGATTGTGCCACGATGTCAAAATCCAAGAAGGGACATGGATAGCATTTTTGAGAACATGAATGAGAATGAGACAAAAACTCAAATAGTATTCTTCTCCATTTAATTGAAAGCCAAAATGTGCAGAGAGCAAAAACGTGTTGCAGTGAGTGAGGGTTTTTGATTTTAGAGAGAGAGTGTGCAACTTCTCTCTAAGATCTCGGGCGATCGGGCCAAGAAGGAAAGTTGTTCTACATGGCGAGGGCAACGCGTGGGCACCGGTTTCTTGGAGTTTCGACAAACTCCGCAAGGTAGGGGTTTCACCCTACTTGTTTTACCCTTTGTTTAAGTGTTTTGTGATGTTTGTGTTGGTTTAAGGCCGTGAGTGACCGTTTGATCGGTCCCAAATCTTGGAACCGAAATGTTGGAGTGTGAGACCCATTTAGTAGAGTCAGGTAGATTGGGGGCTTCATTTTGGAGTGTTTGAGTTTGCTAATTTGTGAAACAATTGTGTTTTGGTGAGCAGGAGGCAGTAGCCATGGAAATGGTTTAAAAAGTGGAGACAAATGTTGGATACGTGGGCTGGCCACGGACATCCCGTGCTCTGTTGGGGCTGTAAAAGCAGTCTAGAGTTTGTATGAAATGGACCAAAAGGTCCATGTGTTTAGTGTAGAAGTGTTTAAAAGTGAATGGTTTGATTTGTCACGAAAATGGTAGGATTAATGCATAATTTGTGTATTAGCATGAGGTCACAGTATGGAATATAATGGTGTGTGTAGGTCGTGGAGATGAGTTTGTGATTAGCTCAAGTGAGTTAATTTGGGTGATGGTTGATATTATTTAGATTACATGTGGTGTGATTGCAAATTAAGAGAATATATGCATATTTGTATATTTAGTGTAAATTCTGTATTGAAAATTACATAACATGTTGGCCTTCTTAATTTAAATATGTTAATATTTATATGTATGTGAACATATTAGCATGAATGACATGAAATGGCATAATGCAATTCCTGCTTCTTTGTTAACCTAGAAGTGGTGCAGTGCATGACATGGAATTTCTGAAAAGCGAACAGTTTGAAAGGAATTTCGCAGGAATGATTTCCGAGAGAATGGTTGGGAGGCGGTCCAACTGAGATCATTAAGATGAGGACCATGGCCCATTTGGAAGGTTCTCCGACACATTCGCCTCGGAGGAGTAGTCCATATTTTACCGAGAATTCGGTGGTGTATTTTCCAAGAACAACAGGTTTTGTTTTGAAATGATATTTTTCTCATACATGGCTTAGGCAAGTGTGAGAGTCGGTGAGGAACGAGACATGGAGACGGGCATGTAGACATTTCAAGTAGGATCACGTATTTACTTGAGTGTGTGTCTAAATTGGATCGTGCATATGCACTTGGGTGGGGAGTAACCCTTTGGTGTTCTGCGGGCGATAGCTCTGCAATAGAGGAATATCATTTCAGGTGGGGCATTCGAAAGAGCGACTCATCTTAGAGGCGATTTTGAAAGAAAGCGGGTTGTGGCTTTGATAGTTTGGAATAATATGTGGTAAATTGTAAATTTTAATATGTATTTGTATTAAGAGCAATGTATAACTCAACAGAGCCATGTGAGATAGTTGGTTGGATATTTTGATAAGAAATGTTATAACTCATGAACTATTGGAATATAGTTGGGTATATTGTGATGAGTGTTGGTTTATGGGCCCAAGAGGCCATTTTTACTCAAGTATGAGTCTCGCGATACGAGACTTGTAAATTTTCCGCGGGTTGACAAGTTGTCAAACGGACCCAGGTTACCCAGGCGTCTGAAAACTGTATGTAAAACCAGAAAAATTCAGATTTTCGAAAAATGGTAAACGGTAATTTATTGAAAACGAAAATTCTCTAAATCTCGGATGACAAAAGGGTATAGTTAAGTCGTCTCGCATTTATTGACCAGAAAAGTTTCGTAGATTAGAGACCATGGAATATTTTACTATTTTACGGGTGATAAGCGTCAAATGACTGGGATGAGATTTTACAGGAATTCTCGGAAATTAAGTAAAACTGAGCTAAGTTAATTTAAAATAAAGTGAACTAAAAAGAAATAAATTGTTTTGGGGTAAAAACGGACCCAAATGAAGCAATATGAACCATGTATTCAAAATGTTAATAATAATAATAATAATAATAGAATAATATTATAATAATAATAAAATGGAAAAAAATCAAAAGAAGTGGAGAAGTGTGGGAGGAAGGCGTTGGAGTGCTGCTGCCAGGATCTACGAGAAGTGGATAGTGGGTTTCATCGGAAATTTGAAGGCAAAGTTGATCCATCGTAATTTCTGCGTCGGCACCAAAATCTTGGGGTTTATTAAACTCACGAGGTAGGGAATTTTCCTACTTGTTATTTCTAACTAGACTATTTAATGGTTTAGGGTGGCTTAGAGGCGTGAAAAGCCGTAAATTTCAGATTCATAAATTTTTTAGACTAAGTGTAGGAATTTTAGGAATTTTAGGACTATTTTGGAGCAGTCCAGTGAATTTCGGAATTTGTTTAAACAGTTCAGACTGAGAATTTTGAAATTTGTTTTTAGGCAGTCATAGTGAAGTCCCAGATTAATGCTGAGGCGGTCGGACTGTGTTGAGTTTGGTTTTGCCCTCAGGACTGATGTCTTCGGGTTTTGTGGTGTGTTTTGGTATCCACGATATTAGTTGTTGATGAAACCGTGAAGGGACCCGAGAGGTGCCTCTTTGTTTCATATAGATTAAAGATTTTGGCCATTTTGTGTGTTATTACTATTAAATGAATACGTGAATAATATGAATAAATAAATGTGAATAGTTACCACGGAAATTATTTTTGTGAGAAATTGTGTATGGTTGAGTGATTCGAAATGGTGCTCGTGTTTATTAATTAGCCAGCTGAGCTAATTTTGGTGCAATTGATTATGAATTTGCATAACATGTTTTATGTGAATATATTAGCATGAATGTGTTGGATTGACATCATGCATTCCATATGCCTTTGGGGTAACCTAGAGAATTAGGTGACAGGTATAGTTGAGATCATTGTGTTGGGTGCTTGATGGTGTGTCATGGGTACACGGTTGTGGATCGACCGTAGGGTGTTAATTAGTGTGCTTAACTAATAAGACAACGTCCAAATGGAGTCCCAGCACAGGTTAAGAAAATGCGTGGCTCATTGCATTTCATATGCACTGGAGCACCCTAGAACAATAGGAGTGAGTGTGAGGTGGTTTCTTGAGAGGGTGTTTGGGTTGACCTGATATTGTTGTAGTGTGTCACTATAACGCCGGAGGGTTATCCATATAATATCAATCGTCGGAGTCTGCCCAATTGATATACATTGGAGGGTTGTACATATAATATCAATCGTCAGAGTCTACCCAATTGATATACATCGGAGGGTTATCCACAAAATAGATTATGAAATGCAACCCCTTTATTTATATCGGAGAGGTTGTCCACGGTTAAGACAGCCTTTGTTTGAAATGGTTTTCATTCATGGCAGAATGCATGTTTGAGGGAGTCGGTGAGAACTCGAGGCGTATGGGTGTAAAAGAGCCGCGATATCATAGTTCTGTTTGGGTGTAAGAGACCTGCGGTATCACCCGAAAAGTTATATTGCCCAAAGAAGACACACGGTCGCTATTTGTTACATAGACTTGGGTTGTGTGATAGAGTCGGAAGAGTTGACTTGGGATTTGTTGCCCATTGACACTTGCATTGGGTAATGGAGTGTGAAGGGCTCGATGCGGGTCATTGGTAATGCGGTGGCGGTTGTCCCACCGGTTAAGTATGCATGTGGGCAGTCGGTGGTGACTCGAGATATATTACTCAATGACATATTGAGTGATGGAATAACGAGAGCTTGGTACATGGGCGTAGTAGTCGAGTCTCATTAAATGGCATGTAGACATTCGGGTAGACATGTGTATGTTGCACTTGAATGTGTGTTTTGATTATCACGACCATTGCATGCACTTAGGTGGGGAGTAGCCCTTGTAGGAGATTATCCTCTGGGCTTTGCTCCGCCCGTCGTGGAAACCCCTTTCGGGTACATGTCGAGTCTGCCAGACGGTTGACCCATATTCGGGACCGCACATATGAAAGCCGGATTATTGGCTTTAATATATATTTTGTAAATATATATAGGTTGTAGTGTTATGCTCTAGATTGATGTAATTTAAACTCTTATGGACTATAGTTTTATAGTCATGCTTATATGTTTTTAGTATTAGTGCGGGAGCCCAGTGGCCATTATTTTACTTTCGCATATAGACCTGTGTAGTCATTGATTATTAGGGCCAGGTTGTACCTTAGGTAGAGCTCCCGGTACAAGGACTCTACGATTTTAGTGAAGTGGTGTCAGATGGCCGACATCCCACAGTATTCAGATGGAGTTGGCCAGGTTTGTCGCTGGGACCCCACTGAGTTTTAGGGGCGTCACGATGGGATTTTAATTTAATATTATCATAGCTTCACACCTTTTCTCACGTGTATGCGGCCTCATACCTGTGCATATCATAGCTTCACACCCCCCTCACGTGTATACAACCTCATACCTGCGCACGTGAAGAGTCACAGTCACTATGATTCTAACATCTAGCCGGATCTGATACCACTTGTTGGAAAACCTCATGAACTCATCCTCTAACCATATTGGTATGATATATCCACTTTGGGTCTAAGTCCTTATGGTTTTGTTTTTGGTCTTCTCTCCCAAAAGTGTAAGACCCGAGAAAATTCAAATTTTCTGAAAAATGGTAAAACGGTAATTTCGGTAAAAATCCAAAATTTTTCTAGATCTCGGATGACAAAACGGACTTCACCGTTGGAATCATCTCGCGAAATCTAGCCACCACGTTGAATTAAGTGGTCTGGACAGTCGGAATTTACGTTTTTTGGCTTACCAGTATCGGGTGCCATAAAAGCGAGGTTTGAGAGACATGTTGAAAGACGAAATTCCAATTCTGGAGAAAGGGAAAAATCGTAATTTTATTTGCAAAATTGTAATTTAAATCAAAAATCAGAAATTTATTCTCTAGATCTGGGATGATAGCAGTTCACCGTTGGAATCGTCTCATGAAATCTAGCTAGCATGTAAAATTTCGTAAGACTAAACGATCGGAGTTGGCACATTTTGGCATCCGTTTGGGTGCGTAAAAAGATTTTGATGCGACAAAGTCACATATAACACGTACTCATGTGCCATAGTGGCATGGTGAAATAGTGAAAATGGACGACGAGGGTAGTGAATGTCCATGGGGAAAAGAATGACAAAATGGTCATTTTGGAATTGTTAAGTTAGAAAAAAGACAAAAGCATAATAGTCTTCATCTCCTATTGCAAAAGGAGAAAACAAAAACATGGGATAAAGGAAAAGATCGAGCTTTGAAATCTTGATTCTAGAGAGAGAACATCGGCTTCTCTCCTGAAATATCGCGTCAAATGGTCGGAAGTCTTAGGGGCAAGAAGGAAAGCTGCTCTGTGGAGAATGACGGCGTGAGCACGGTTGAGTTTTGTGAGCTCAGGAGGTAGGGTTTCTCCACTAGCGAGTTTTATTCTTCGTTTAAGTACTTTGTGAATGTTTAAGTTGAATGAGGCCGTGAGGGGCCGTTTGATCGGTCCTAAATCTTGGAACCGTGTTGTTGTAAATTTTTGAAACCAAAATGGTGGTCATTGACAGTGTAATGCTGTGTGTGGGTTGTTTGGGTTGTTAATTGTGTAATTTGTGAAATAAATCATGTATTGGTTTGTTTGAGGCCGGAAATGGCCGTGGAATCCGGGGTCACAAAGTCAACCGATGATTTGTAATTTGTCGGGAATAGTAACCGAGGGTTTCACTATTCCCGAGAATGGTGTTCACAAAATAAATTTTGTGAATTAATGTGTTTAGTCGAGTAATTCAAGTAGAATTGCTCGTGTTTGATCATTAGCCCATGTGAGCTAATTTTGATGTGATGAAATGCGAAATTACATAACATGATTGTAATTTAATTTTTATATGTGAATATATGCATGTTTATATATTTGCATGTGTTATGAAGCTGTAATGGAATTAACCAAGCATTCCATATGCACTAGGACACCCTAGGAGCTGATAGGAGTAGTGCATGAGATGATCTAGAAAATGGTTTGGAGGGTTGTGCAAAAATGATAATTATGATTGAGTCCATACCAAAAATATCAATCGTCGAGAGCGACCCAGTTGATATACATCAGAGGGTAGTCCATAATGTATCAATCGTCGGAGGCAGCCCAGATTGATATATCCATCGGAGAAGGTTGTCCGCAAAATAAACATAATTCTCATACTGAGGAGCTTAGAGCGAGTGTAAAGTCGATGAGGACTCGGGGGTATGAGATAAATTAGGTTAGACATTCAAAGTAGGATCACGCATTTGCTTGAATGTGTGTTTACTTGGGCATTGCATATGCACTTAGGTGGAGAGTAGCCCACTTGGGGTGATTCCACTACGAAGCATTAACTGCCTTGTCGAGGGATGCTATTTTACGGTACAAGGAGCGTCACGAGCGGCCGATCTAGGGCGGGATTTTAGAAGAGAGCGAGATGTAAAAGCTGATGGTTACACATGTATTAAATTTTTTAATTTTTAATATATGTTATATATATTAAAACTCAATTGAACTCACGAAACTATTGGATATAATTGGTCTCATATATATATATATATATATATATATATATATATATATATATATATACTATATATATTGATAGTAATGTTGTAATGTGGGCCCAAGCGGGTGTTTGTACTCATGATATTGATGTTTGGGACAGATTTATATCACGAGGTTTTGTATTTGGGTGAGCTCCCGGTACAAAGGGGCCTGCGCCGATTTTACCGTGAAAAATGTCGGGTTACCCAGCATTCCACGAGTATTCCGCGGAGTTGTGGGTGGTCAGCGGACCCCGGGTTTTAGGCGTCATACATGTGATGTGTGAGAGTCACCTACCACCATACTCATGTGACACGTGTCGCAAGATTAGAGAGATGATGGAAATGGGCTGGCTTAGATTAAGCAGTGTCAAAAAATCAAGAAAAAAGGACACAAATGGAATTATAGGGTATTGAGTGAATAAGACAAAACATGAATAATTGTCTTCTCAAATGGGAAAAGCAAAAAGAGCGTGGCTGAACAAATGTACGTGGGCGTGATATGTGATTTATAGAGAGAAGGGCTCCTTTCTCTCTAGAGATTTGCGATCGTCGGATGGTGGTTCTCGTGATAGTAAAATTGTTCTGACAGAGAGCTCTGATGTGAATCTGGGTTGGTGGAGTTCAAACAACTCAAAAGTGCGGGATCTTTTTCTACTTGTGTTAATCTTTGGCTAAGAGCCATGTAAATGGTTATGAATGTTAAAGGCTTATTTTAAGCGTAAATTAGTCTGAAGTTTGATAAATTGGAGAAAAATTCCTATTTATTGTGGCGTGAAACGGTGCCACTAGAGGTTTCCTTTGTTCACATGAATACTGTTTATGGAATATTTTTGTGTGGTACTATGATGTTAGTGATTCAAAATGAATTACTTGTGTTTATTTAAATTAGCCCATGTGAGCTAGTTTTGGTGTATTGATGGTGAGAAATTTGCATAACGCAGTTTGACAATGATTTAATTATGTTAATATATATATGCATGTGAATATATTAGCATGAATGTTTTGGGATTGGCATCATGTTCACCATGCCTTTGGGCACCTAGAATATTAGGAGTGAGTGCATGACATGAAATGAAACAAAATGAAAATGTTTATGAAGGAATTTCCAAGGAATATTTTGAAGAATTTGCCTTGGAGGGACGTCAATGGTCGAGCGGATGAGGACCATGAAGCTATTTAGGAGAGTTATCGAATTCACCTTGGAGGGTAGTCCAATATTTTTACCGAAACTCAGTAGTAAGTTTTCAAGATCAAAAGCTTTTGTTTTGAAAACGGGATATTTTTACTCGCATTCGGCTTAGGCATATGTGTGACGCCCCAATTCCGGGGTGTCCGTTGACAACCCGTCAACCCGCGGAATACTCATGAATGTCGGGTAACCCTGACCCTCCACAATCAGATCGGCTGTACGGGGAGAAACCTCTTACAATCTAAGCTTATCGGAGTTGATATGACCACACAAGTCCACATACAATTAAAATGAGTAAAAATAAGCCTCTTGGGCCCACAAATAAATGCTGTCAATATACACTAACTATATTCCAATAATCCAAAATTTATAACATATCTCTTAATACAAATACATATTAAAATCTACAATTCTAATACATATTATCAACATCAAAGCCACAGCTTGACTTTCTTCAAAATCGGTCTCCAAAATGAGCGTCTTCTCTGAACGCTCCATGTACCTAAAAAAATATTCCCTCGGCAGAATTGAGCTATCGCCCGGTGAGCTGGAATCACCCTAAATGATTCACTCCACCTAAGTGCATATGCAATGCACAGGGCAACCTGCCTCAGGCCATCATTGATCCTACTTGAATGTCTACATGCCCCATTCCCATGTCTCGAGTCCTCACAGCTCCCTCACTTGCCTAAGCCTGTATGAAAAATACCATTTCAAAACAAAACTTGTTTGTTCTTGAAAATACACTACCGAATGTCGGTAAAAATGTGGGACTACCCTCCGAGGCGAATGTGTTGGAGAACTTCCCTAAACAGTCATGGTCCTCATCCGAAATGATCTGTTGGACCGTCTCCCAACCTCATTCTTTGGAAAATCATCCTGTGAAATTCCTTTCACAATCATGTTCGTTTTTCATAAAATTCGTGTCATGCTCTCACACCTAATTTCTAGGTTACCCCGGTGCATATGAAAATGCATTATGCCATTTCAACCAATATATATATCAATATGAAACACACCCCTTGATCAGTTTCAGTTGCTCACAGCACATGTCATTCACTATTGATCAACCATCACCCAAATTAGCTCACTTGAGCATATTATCATCTCCAATGGCCTACAAACACAATTACAATTTATATAATTATGTCATTTTGTTAACACATTTTAAAATCATGTATTAACTTATTCAATTTCCTATACAACTCAAGCCATTCTCTTAAACAATGTCTCAATCCATTACACAAAAAATTAGGTACAGTAGGTAATTAAGCATTACCACAGCGATTCAATTTGAATCAACTCAACCAAACCTTTATTTTTCTCACAAAATATTTTGTGAACACTATTCAACGTTAACGGTGAAACCCTGCTCATACCAATCACCCAACATCTGCCCACTTTGTGAACCCAAATCCATAGTCAGGTTTCCTGCTTCATATACACCACAATACAATTTATAATATAATTATGTATCACAGTGTTCAACAAACTGCACTTAATAGGCTGTCATCCAATCTTGCCCGAGAATTTGATATAATTTCATCCCAAGTTTCGGGATCCCGATCAAACTACGATTGCCAAACCAACCGAAACATCACAAAGCACTTAAATAAAGAGTAAAACAAGTAGGATAAAACCCCTAACTCACGGATTTTGTCTAAACTCCAAGAAACGGCCCACGCTGCTGCCTTCGGGCCACAGAGAACAACTTCTCCTTTCTCAAAATTTCCCGAAGAAATCCGATACTGGCCAATGACAGCCGAAACGCAGATGTAAAATCGTGACGCCATGCGTTATGCACGCGTCTTCCAAGTAATATAAGAATTTCACAGATTTATATCGATCCACAGAGACGTGTGTATCGACTAATACAAAGGTCTCGCTTTTAGATAATATCCTAAGAGATGATTTTAGGAAAGAAGGTGAAATGTATGAAAGCTCGACCGAAGTTTAGATTCTATTAATTATTGTATCATAGTATAGGTTATATCTCCCCACTTTTAATGGATTATTTCTTAAAAAAAATATTATTATTCAATGTATTTACAATTTGTCAATGGCGAGGTGATCTTACTTACGAGATATCCCTCTCTCGAGGTATATTCGCCTTATCTCGTGAATGACAGCTGAGTATATCTCATCTCCCAACCTCAAGATTCCGAGACAAACCTCTAACCCCAAATGCCACCTTCGGGATTGGAATATCTCTATTTACCGATTCGACTGAAAGCTGCTCTACCCAGATCCCTGAATAACCTCATCTCTCGTCTCTTACTAAAGGTGATTATGCCAATGTCGCCGACATCACCATATAATTAAACACGTATATGTGAGCGCATACGAACAAATTGATAAATAACCGAATAAAATAATGATCCAAACTTCTTTAACTATCAACACACGCGATTGTGGTTCAACATAACCCCTAGAAATAAATCTGTAACATACCGGAGTGAAAAGATCAAAACGGTTAGTATTAAAAACAGCAATTCAACCTGCAAAATAAGAAACAGTGACAAACTCCGCACTTCCTGGTCTTGCCACCGCCCGGAATCTGCCTCGCTCGCATTTCCCCTTCGATCCTCGACTTCGAGCCCTATTTTGCTTTTAATGATGAGGGCGGTATCTCGTATTTGACGTCAGCGACGCCGCAACGCCGCTGAGCCGATACGTCACACGCCGAGACGTCATGACGCTTCCACTTCGCTGACCCTCGTGATTGCCGAATTCGATCGCCGTGACGCCGGGCGCCGCGAGCAGTAGGGACGCCGCGCGACGCTGGAACGTCGCGACGCGATTGCCACTCTCTGCCTTGGTCCTCATTGCTCCAAAAATGCTTCCAAGAGTCGCCTTTCGCCCAATGTACTCATGATTCTAAAACTTACACCCAAATCAGAGTCTAGCCACACAAAACTATAAAATTACTTATAAAATAAATTTAAAAATGAAAGACCAACGCGAAAGTATAATATGAGTGTTTTGTGCACCATCACACCCCCAAATCCTATAGCTTCGCTTGTCCTCAAGCAAGAACCGACTCTAAATGTAGACACACACACGACATAATGCCACTAACACTAAGACAGTGTTAAATATGTCGAAAAATAGGGACTCAACTTTAGATCCACCTACACCCGGCCAACAGAGTTGCTCTAAGTTCACAAAATGCATACGTATATTTGACTCCTGAAAATTCATTGGAATAGGTAGAAGTGACTAGCATCAAATCCCATGATATTCAATAAATTTCTTCCCAAATTCCTATGTGTTTATAATGAATGACCTCCAAGATATGCCTAGTTCGACACCCCCAAACCCAGCTCAACTCACTTATTCGGGAAGAAGCTTAATAGAAGGTGATAGGAACGCACCCATTTTATTCTGCGGATCAAATACCTAGAAATTCTCCGGTGTACCTAAAATAAATTAAGAAAACCTAGTGTGCATGAAGTTTTAGCCGAAAGGCGCCTGCAATGGGATCCATCGTGACTCCCACTACCGTTAAGGGCACTGTGCATTAAGTTCCCTTCAAACTTCACCCCGAACACTCAACCAAACTCAAAGGCCCTAGGTCGTGGAAAATCCATCTTCGCCCCATGTGAAGTGCGCTGAAGTCACGACTCCTCACCCGGGCCATTTAGTGGCATTAGGCTTGAAAGGCCCTTGATCGCGCTCTCGGATTCGATCGATAGTCCCGCTTTATCCTTATGCAGATATCTATATATATATATATATATATATATATATATATATATATATATATATATATATATATATATATATATATATATATATATATATATGTTTTTTCTTTTTTCATTTTTCCTTTCTTTTCACTCCTTTTTATATTGTTTTTATATTTTCTTTGCTTGGGGGCTCAATGGCAACTTTCAGATTGGTGTCCCATCACTTAAATGGTTCGAGTCTCCCAAGGTTACCGAACTACATTAGTCGGGTCTCGCACCTATATACTCGAAGGTCATTAGTGTGAGCGTGATGTAGTGGTTCTGCGAACTGTGTCTGACTACTCGTGGATCGGGTTCACTAACCCTTTCCATCTATTCAACCTAATTACCGAGCATCAAAACACAGATGCATTTGAACATCCATGTTAATCGTGAATTCAAAATTCCAAAAGCTGGATCCTCAATTTTTAACATGGCACACAAACACGCAATTATTACATATAAGATCGACCTAACACAAACGCAAACTAACTACACATGACTCGTGTTCGAACTAAACATGAATCCAAATAGAAACACAACTATGCCGAACAAAATAAAAGCACTATAAAAACAAAAGCACCATAAAAACACTAAAAACAAAATGTAACTAAACAAAACAAAACACTATCACCACACACACCTCTCCCTAAAACAAAATAGCCAAAGGTCCCCACTCGCAAGAAAAATAAACCAAAGAGGTGGCGGCACTCGGTGATCGCCGACTAAGTGGTGGTGGAGGTGGATGGTAAGGCCGAGTCGCACGATCTCGGGTCTCAAGGTCTGGTCGCCGCAAAATGCAGGCTCTGCTCGCCGCATCAAAGCATTTGCGCATATCCGCACTGAGCCTCCAAGTCCTCGTGTGACAAAAGCAAAACACCTGTGCAACTAAACGAACCAAAATTACAAAGGTAAGTAAAAAACTAACTATGACTCGAACCCTAGAATAGACTTAACAAAACCCTAAAATAAAATCTAAGAGACCCCTAATCAACCCGAGAATGCCCTAAGGCTGTGACCCGAGCACAATGTGGTGGAATGCCACAAGGACCCGGGAGTCAATGTGTGAGGAGAGCCTGGATACGCCTGGGCCATCTGAAGGCGACATACACAAACCCTCCCGCCACGTGGATGCAGGAGCTCCAGAGGCTTAGCGGAGTGTGTAAGCAAGATGGCTAGGTTTCGTGCAATGGAGGGCTGCAGTGAAGATCCAAAATGAACCGGGTCTTCGCTTTAAAATGCGCGGCAACGCCGCCGACGGCGGTAACGCCGCGACGTGACAGAGTCATGAAAATCCACGCCGCTGGTTGAGAAATCCACGCCGCGACGCGTGACGTAGATGATATGAATTTGACGCCGCGACGCCGATCCACGTCGCGACGCGATTGCAGAGGGGTCACTTCACGCCACGTGGCGAGAAACCCACGCCGCGACGCGACAAAGAGGATACACTCCGACGTCAGCGACGTTGGGGAGGTCCACGCGACGCGACGTATAGCTTTCTGCGGATCAAGAATAAATTTGTGCACATCGATGATCTCTTGATCAGAAAACCCTCCCCACTGTGACTTGCGGACTTTGCCACTTGGTAATGCACCTCGACGACCTTCCTACTAGTCGTGATTCGCGGTTCCGAAATTAAACAAACAAGCAGTGGTAAAACACCGATTACGAGAAAGCTGTAAACCCTATATTAAAATAAACAATAGAAATCGGAACTAAGAAAAGGAAAAGTTTAAGAAACACTCTCGGTCAAGCCCCAAGAAGCGTTATGTTTAATGTCGTTACCCTGAGTCGCAATGTGTTCGGGAACCCGAACTCATATGATCTCTTACTACGTCTCGTCTGCTGCTGTCAAAGGAATGATTTGTTTGTCTGCAGGAAACTCGCCTCCATAATACGGCTTCAATCGTTGGGTGGTGACTGTAAATGTGCCTTTCGTGATGTAACTTCGGCTTCACCGTGGGAAAAGACCTTTAGTCATCAAAGAAAAGGCCCGACCATCGTGACTTCAATTTCCTCGAAAAGCTTTCGAAGTGAATCAATAAAAGAACTTCAAGGTCTCACGCAAGGAACTCCTTTCCTGATGTGTTTGTCGTGTACAGCTTAGTCTTTTCCTTATAAATGCGCTTTCATAAGCTTCGCTTCGACCATCCAGCCACTGAAGCCGAGTAAAGCCAAGCTTCTCCTAACGACTATCTATGTTTAATCATTGAGGGTCTAACAGCTCGATGCTCCAATTCCACCTGAAGATGACATCGCTTTACCATAAACGATTCGAATCTATGACATACCCAAAGGAGTTTTAAATGCCACAGAAAAGCCCAGAGTGGCACAAAACATCCAACTTTTTTAATCCTTCCTGAGCTGTTGAATCGTTTTCCTGAGAATAGCTGGATTTTCTGATTTGATACTCCGCTTGTCCAGCTTCATCACGGTGTACAAGATAAAACATGACATCCATATTGCAAAACCTTATCAATTACCTTATCGCAGAATGTGGTACCATTATCCGTGATCAAGGCTCGAGGAGTTCCAAAACGTGAGAATATATTACCGCACAGAATCAGCCACAACCTCGCATCATCGTGCGTGTAGGAATTTCTTCTACCCACTTCGAGACATAGTCTACCGCCAACAAAATGGGCCAAGTTGTCAGATGATGCAGAAATGGTCCTACGAAATCTATCCCCATAAATCAAACAATTCTACCTCCAAAACGGATGCATGCACGGGTGGCTCGTCTTTCTAGAGATATTCATTCGGGCCGATACTGGCTGCAAGTGGAAACGACTGGAGCGAGCATCTTTAAACAAGGAATAAGAAACCAGATCACAATCTAGCCGCTGCTCTCCTGCCACCAAAGTGTCCACCACACTAGAGTGACAATGGTTTAGAATTCTCGTATTTCATCTTCTAGCACACATCTCCTTATGACCGATCACATAAAGGTCCTGAAAGAATTGGCTCCTCCCAATAGTGTTTAAGGTGCGAAAAACCTCTTTTCTACCGATAATTAAATCTCTGGGAGGGGCTTAATTTTACCTACCACAAATAATTCACATAACTGCGAATCCATGGAACCCATTTCTCTTTTCCTCACAACTTAAGAGTTTCTGCCCTGAAATTCACATTCACTGGACATCATCTCTCACTCTTCCAAATGTGGAAAGACGGGGTTCCGCCACTGAAGCTTTCGTTGCCTTGCTCTTTAATTTCCACATCACCTGCGAACAAGAGAACTCCCAATCGAATTAATCTGGTTTTCAGATCTTCGGGTCATCAAGTACTTAATGGCGTAATGACGGCTGTGCACCACGCATCTTGTTACCAATCAAATATGGCCTCGAACTTGTCAAAAGCAAAACACAATGGCCAACAGCTTTTTCCAGTGGTGCATAATTCAAATTGAGCATCATTTAAGGTTCTACTAGCATAATAGATTACCTAAAGATTTTCCCCGCTTTCTCAGCCTTAATCCCCACCAAGTCGGCGTCATTACTACGGAGTTCAAACTTAAAAGACCAACTGTGCCACAAACACAGAGCCGAAACCAACTTATCCTTCTTAACACCGAGAACGATGCAAACATCAGGAATCAAAGTCAAATGGATCCCTCGACTGGGGAGGTTAGACAAATGGTTTCGCACCCATTTATAAAAATCCTCACGAACCTATAAAATCTGGGGCCGCGGGTCGAAACCCTTTAATCCCTTTACTGATGAGGGTGGGAGGCAACTTTTCACCGTCAAATCTCGCCTCCATCTACCTCTATCCCTCTCACGAGATCCGATGGTTCAAGTGACAATACCAGACCATGAAATGGCACTTTTCCTAATCAGCAATTAAGTCGTCTCTTCACACTTCGCTGCATGCCTCAAGTTTTCTAAGCAATTGTCAAATGAATTCCCATTATCGGTGAAATCGTCCATGAAGATTTCACTGCCTTTTCCACCATGTCAAGAATAGTGGCCATCATACATCACAAAAGTACCTGCACAGACAAGCCCAGTGGCATCCATCGAATGCGAACGCACTATAAGGATGTGTGGAATGTTGTCTTCTCCGATCTTCGTGAGCTATGGTAATTGTCAGAACTTAATATCCATCCAAAAGCAATAATATTCATAACTCCATTAATCGACGAGCATCCGACTGAAACCTGCTAGAATGGAAAGCAGATCTTTTCGAAAGTGGCCTTGTTCGCCTTCCGATAATCAATACAAATTTCCACCCCAGAATCGCTCAGACTAAGAAGAAGAGTGTTTGCTGCACCCCGCGCATACTGTTCTCCCTTTTTCTAAGACTACCTAAATCGGGCTTACTCCATGCAATCGTCTCAAATGGATAAATCACCCTGTCTAGCCATTTTAACTTCACTGACGACTCCTTCTATCATTTGATTTAACCTCCTCTGCGCTCCAATCAAGCGTTTACGTCCCTCTTCTAATAAAAATACGACGATGCACATAAGGACGAATCCCCTTGTGACGCCTGTAGACCATCCGAGTGCATGCTCATGGATCTCGAAGGACCCTCACAACTTCTCTTCCTAGTACGCCAAAGATGCCGAGGATAATCACGCCTGCAAATAGATTCTACCCTGCATGCATACTCAAACGCTGTGCAGGTTTTGCTCCATCTTGGCGGCTGTTCAATCTACGTGGACCTACAGCTTTAACTCCTTCGCCTAGATTCAAAGTATTTCCGTCTATCAGGTCCGAAAGAGTCCATCCATTCGACATATTCTTCGCTCTTCGCTGTGTTCTCACCATTCTCCACTAGCTACTCCAAAGGGTCATGGAGACACTTCGCTGTATTAATTATAAATTTCTTTAACCATTTCTACTACGAAGCAAGTATCACTTTCGCTCGGGTGTCTCACTCGCTTCAAACACATTGAACTTTACTTCCCTCTTCAGACTCTCGCCCGCCGCCTCTCGTACATCAATCATCGCTCGCGCTGCAAGAGCCGGCCTCCCCAAGTGATTATCAGTGTATTTCTTTATCTTCCTCCATGTCCAAAAACAATGAAATCACGGAAAGATAAACTCTGCCGACCTTAACTAAGACATCTCTATTATCCCCCAGATGCCTAAAGATCCGTCTCGCAAAGCCAAGAGGATCAGCTTCGGCGCTTCCTAATCCCAACCGCTTGAAAATGGATGCGGCATACACGCCGGCACCCAAATCACATAGTGCTCTTTCAAAAATAGCATTTCCAATCGTGTGCGACAGTGAAACCGCCTCGGTCCTTGAGCTTCGTGAGCCTTCCAAGGATGGCACGCATTCCCTCGCTAAGTTCCACTGCTGAAATCGCCTAATCTTTCTTCGAGACAAGACGCCTTTCATGAATTTTACATAATCGGGCATCCGCCCAGGCATCAACAAACGGGATATTTGATATGCGCCTTTAAACACATCCATGAATTTCGTGGAATCGCTTATCCGGCTTTATGCTTCGAGACGCTCAGAGGTATGAACCGGGATAGCCGGCCTTTGCCTTTCGCAGTTCTCGATGACCGCTTCTCCCGAGGTCGCTTTTATCCGCATCATCTTTTCGCTCGCCGAATGACCTCTCGCCTCTAACCGTTTCACATCGGGTCAGAATCAGATTTCCAATTGTTTCCTACTTCTCAAAGATGACTGCTTTTAACATGCTCATTCCCATCTCTTCGGTCGACCTTTAAATTAGTTCTGTATGAACCCTATTGCCTTCTCGCAAGCAGAAATTCTGCCATTCAGTCTCGCTTCCAGGCTCTAAACTTCTCACTGGGTGGCCGCTGATTGTTCAACCTGGCTGGCTGGCCACGCATGCTCGCTTTAGTCTCATTCATAGCGGCGTAATCGGAAGTTAACATCTATGCAAGAGCCACTTAAATCCAACTTTTTCTCGTAGAGGGTGGTTCACTAGTTCTGGCTCGATAACGTATTGTTCCTCGATTTCATTCCGCCACCCATATCCTCTAATGCTCGACTATTCCCGTCTCCGATTATTACGCCACCCTCAGCCCCGATTCCGATTCTCATAACCTGCTTCCCCCATACCGGCCCTTGTCATTGATCGACTCGATTAAACTCGACACGCATCGGGCTTTCTCTACTCGTAGGTTTCCCCGATCGACATTCCGCGGCCGCCAGGCGTCCACCACGTAATTCACATAACTCCCATGGGTCGGGCCTGATCGCGTCTACGCCCTCGTCGTCTATTTCAGACCTGCTTTAGTCGTACTCGCGGCCACATGATTCACCAAATCACTGAGGACTCATTATCCGTACACCTTACCACGCGCATCGGGCGGTAAATTTCTCAGTTACCGACGCTGTTAGTCGCAAAGATCTTCTAAAATTTCATAAGCTCGTCTCGTGGTTTTCTTCATCGTTGCTCTCCAAATTTAAGCATCAATAATCGTTTGCAATAAGATTTCTCACTAATATAAGGTGTGGACTCGCATCCATCCGTCACGGCGGGTGGCACTTCCGCAATACCCGTGAAATCAGTCCCAGCTTCTCGCGGGGTCTCCCCAATCGTCAAACGATCTCATTGCCGTGCACTTTCGAAGGTGGAAGAACTCGGGTCGTGAATTCGCACTAAGTCATTCCACGAGGTACGGAATCGGCGGGTCGATCGGGTTAGCCAATGCTCGCTCTATCCCCGAAAAAGTGCGAGTGGGAACAACCGTAACCTGTAGCTTCTTCAAGAATCTACAGACTTGATAGTATTCTGAAACCCCGAGGAAGCTAGTCAATGCATACCCGGTTCTCGGGTACCATGGAACAAGATATTCCTAAGCATCCGTGACGGATCGACTTCAATTCAAATTGTCTGGGCTTGAATGTGGTCATTCCTATACCTGTCCGAACAATGGCAGTAATACGAACTCATCTAATAAAGATGAAAGTGGTCATCCTGTCAGATAAACGGCTTCAGTGCTTTGATTCCCTTCCATGATTCCCATTTCTACTCTCTCGTGGTTCACTCTGCTCAATGCCAAGATCTTGTTCTTCGTTGTTTTCCATGACTACTGGATTTCTAACTGTTCGCCTTCGCTCTCTACGCAACCGTGCGTAAGTCTTCGCCTGTGATCAAACAGTGTCATCGAATTGATCTCGTCGTCGCATGTACTTACTGAAAACTACGCTGCACTAACACACGAACCACAAAACCAAATTACCAGCACTTGTAAAAATAAACAAAAGTAAAGAAATTTCCAGAATAATATCTATTTGCTTAATTCTTTATATCAATCTAAACATGTCCACCTTTGAATCCGCGCCAAAAACTCGATTAAAAGTCGAAACGCAGATGTAAATCAGACGCCTATGTGTGCAAGTGCACGTTGTCGCCCAAGTAATATAAGAAATTACAGACGGATATCGATCCACAGAGACAGTGTATTTGACTACAAAGGTTCCTAGCTTTTTAGATAATATCCGAAGAGATGATTTAGGGAAAGAAGGTGAATGTATGAGCTTCGATCGAGTTTAGATTCTATTGAATTATTGCACAGAGCGAAGAGCATCTCCCTCACTTTTAATGGATTATTTCTTAAAAAATATTATTATTCAATGTATTTACAATTTGTCAATGGCGAAAGGATTCATTTTTACGAGATATCCTCTCTCGATATATTCGCCTATCTCATGAATAGAGTCGAGTATATCTTCATCTCAACTCAAGATTCCGAGATGCTTAAACGCTCTAACCCCCAAATGCCACCTCTCTCAGATCGAACATCTCTATTTCACCGATTCGAACTGAAACAGCTCACCCAGATCCCCGACACCTCATCTCTCGAATCTCGGCCTCCAAAGGTGATTATGCCAATGTCGGGCTGACATCATCATAATTAAACCACGTATATAGAGCGTATACGAACAAATCGATAAATAATCGAATAAAATAAAGATCCAAACTTTAATCCATCAACACGTGATGTGGTTCAACATAACCTCAGAAATAAATCTGTAACATACCGAGTGAAAAGACTAAATGTTTAGTATTAAAAACATAATTCTAATATCCAGCAATAAGAAACAATACAAATCCCGCACTTCCTCGAAGTCCTGCGGGCCACTGAAGCCTGAATTCGTGCCTTGCTCGTACGCCTTCGATCCCCGATTTCGAGTCTCTATTTTGCTTTTAATGATGAGGGCAGATTCGTAGTCGACGCCGCGACGCTGTAACGTCAGCTGACGCTGATACGCCGACGCTGAGACGCTTCGACGCTTCCACTTGTCGACTTCCTCGGCATTAGCCGACCCGGACACGTCGTGATCGTTTCGGGCGCCGCGCGACGTAGGACGCCGCGACGCCAGAATCGCCGCACGGATAAACACTTTCTCGCTTCTCGTCCCCATTTGCCCAAAAATGCTTCCAAGAGTCGCTTCTTTCGGGCCCAATGTACTGCAGATCTAAACCGTACACCAAATCAGAGTCTAGCCACACAAAATCCAGGTACCATTTATAAAATAAACGTGAAAATGAAAGACCGACGCGAGTATAATATGAGTGTTTTAGGCACTCATCACCGGGATAGCTAAATCTGTAGATAAGGTGCCCTCTCTCTATAAAATGAAAATCAAGCACGCATCCCCTTTTCTCCCTTTTCACGCTGGGCCCTCAATTAAAGGTAGGAGATGACACTATTAGATTTTCGGCTTCTTCTCACTTAAGATTTACAACAATGCCAATCATGTCCCTAAGCTCGATTCGACACGTGGCACATCTGGGCGTCCATTTCCATCATCTCTCTACTCACGCGCAACTTATGTCACATGAGTACATTGTTATAGGTGACTTTTGTCACATCACATGTCACCTTACTCAAGACCGATACTCTGGCGCCTCGAAAACGCAAATCTCACTCCGCTCCCGAATCCAAACGAAATTCACTGGTGTACCTAGATTCCTCGCGAGAGAGATTAATTCCAACGATGAAATCCATTTCATCATCAGAGATCTATAAATTTTTTGGATTTTTACCGAAATTACGATTTTGCCCTTTTTTCAGAAAAATTGAATTTTCTTGGGGTTTTACAATATGTGAGGGAGCTCTGGTGAGGACTCACGACACGGGCTCGCATGTAGACGCTCGAAAGTAGTTCAGCGAAATTGCTTGAATGTGATTGTTTGTCATGCATGTGGACTTAGGGGTAGAGTAACCCATATAGGAAATTATCTCTACTAAAGCTACCACCTCACAAGGATCACCATTTCGTGCATGTGGAATGTGCACTTATGGACGATCGCCTTCTCTACTCAGAGTCGTATTTAGAAGAAAGCCGGACTGTGGCTTTGGCATTTTGTTTTGTATAACATGTATTAAAATTGTAAATTTTGATATAAGTTTGGTAAAGAGTAAATTATTAACTCTTGAACTATTGTATATAGTTGATGTATTTTGTGAGTATCGATGTAAGGGCCCAAGTGGCCATTATTTTACTCGCATGACTTCGTGTGGTCATTATAAACTCTGTGACAGTGGCTCACTCGTAGAGAGCCCCCCGTGCAAAGGAGACTCTCGCCCGATTTTCAGTGGTGCCTGCCACCCGACATCCGTGAATATTCCGCTCCGATTTGTCAATCTGGACCCTTGCCAGCGTCACAAAAGGCTTCATATAAACTGATGTTATCTATACTTATAAACTTATAAGCCTTTCACTTCTAACCGATGCGGGACATTATAAGACTCAAGCACCCAACAATCCTCCCTCAAACCATGATTTCGACTAATGCTAGTGGCAATACCACTTTACGTGAAATACCATCCGCTGGGTGGGCCCACCACATCATTTTATTCATTTTCAACCCACTAGCTGCGCTCAACTGTGCTCTAATACCATTTGTAATGACTCAACCTAACCATATAGATATTTTCACTTTTTAAACCCAAAGAATTTCAATACTTTAAATGCATCTACTGGTCGAGAGGGCTCATGAATTTTTAATCATACAAGATTGAGCTATTAGAAGAGTCACTCATTTAAATAATGATCTCACACCCTTTTATCACTTTAGCCGTATCTCGTGGAGGACATCACTTTATTCTTAAAATGCTAAAAAATATTTTTAAAATAATTTTCACATTTAATATGTCTATTATAAAAACAAAATATAAGGGGTAAATGTAAGAGAAAATCATATATTTTAAATTATTTATCAAGATTTTATTAATACGTCAGATAAAGAAACTAGTTTTAAAGTAATAGATAAAAAATTTATCAACTTTAACTCTATTCTTATATTTTCTTTTCTTTCTCTTCATCCTATTTTCCTTATTCTTTTTTTTTTTTGTATTTCTATAAAAATTTTGATAGCTAAATATGGTACTGATATTTTAGAATTCTTTTGAGAAAAACAATTATTTTATAAATGTTTTTTTAAAGGAGAAATCCTTTCTCTCCTCGCTTTCACTGCCTCGATTCTCTCTTTCTAACATTTATTTGACTTTTCTTCCTTCTTTCTTTTTTGTTTTTCGTTTTGTTTTTAAGTTCGACATGTACTTCACATTGCCCCATATATTCATCTTCATTCGACGCCTGGCTTCGTCCTAAACAATTTATTTACTGTTCAATTCTATTTTAAATGAACTTAGCCTAATTTCTAACTTCCAAGATTTTGAAAATCTCATCTCGGAGTCACTCGATGACTTATCATCTAAAATCAAAATATTCGATCGGCTCCTAATTCGACTAAACTTTTTTCCAATACCAGATTTCATGAGATGAATCCAACTACAAGCAAACCATTTCACAATGCCTCGAGATCTTAGAAAAAATTTAGGCTTTCCGAATTATTATGATAATTACATATTATTATTATTATTATTATTATTATTATTATTATTATTATTACACATATTAATATTTTACTATTTTTCTCGAAATTACTAATTTTTTCTTAGTTTTTGATTTTTTGTATTTCTTTTTTGTGATTTCATAAATTTTTTGATTTTTTTGTATTTCTCATAAAAAATTTTGATAGCTAAATATGGTACTGATATTTTTAGAATTCTTTTGAGAAAAAAAATCATTTTATAAAATGTTTTTTTAAAGGATAAATCCTTTTCTCTCTCTGTTTCTCTCTCTCCCTTTCTCCGATTCTCTCTTTTCTAACCTTTATTTGACTTTTCTTCCTTCCTTTCTCTTTTTTTTTTTTTGATTTTTTTAAGTTCGATACATAGCCCACATTGCCATATTCATCACTCATTCTGGACTGCTTATCCCGAAACAATTTATTTATTTTCATTTCAATTTATTTTAAATGAACTTAGCTCAAGCTATTTCCTGACTTCCAAGATTTTGATAAAAATCTCATCTCTGGAGTCACTGATGACTTATCATCCAAAAAATCGTAAAAATATTCTAACTGTCTCAGAATTCGACGAAACTTTTTTGGGTCATTGGATTTCACGAGATGAATCTAACGGCGCAGTCCATTTCGTCATCTGAGATCTAGAAAAAAATTTAGGCTTTCCTGAATTATTCTGATAATAATAATAATTATTATTATGATTTTACTAAAAATTACTAATTTTTTCAAGTTTCACAAATATAGTTGTAATATTGTCAAAAGTCTTTGGAGGAAAAGATAAAAAAAAATTCTAAATGAAAATTGTGAAATATATATATATATATTGAAAGGAGCCCGCTAGTCAAGATGATAGGACCCAAAATGATAGTAACCCATGTGATAGAAAATTAGAAATGAGAGAATCCTTCTATGTGATTAAAAAAAATAAAAAATAAAGTCATCATAGTTTCTGAGGGAAGCTATCAATTGTGGTCTTTTCATCATTAATGTATCTACAACTTCCCCTACTCAATTGGCTGACACTACTACTGAACCCCTCACCACCAAAATGCTTCATTCATCCAAACATGTCCTTCACACCTCTGATCCATTTCATTTCCCTTGATTCTCAGCTTTTTCCATTGTATTTTTGGAACTTCTCAAACACAATAGGGATTGGAATACTTTCTGCGTAAGAGAGAGGTAAGTGTTGGAAAATCTTATCAATCTTCTTATTTTTGTTTTTAATAAAATATTGAATATTCTTTTTGTTTCACTTGAATTAGATGAAAGAGATAATCTTTTGAAGTTTTCTTTTAAGAGATTTTGTTCATTTTTTAAGGTTTTCCTTTTTAACGTTTTGATTTTTAATTGCTCTAGTTTTCTATGTTTAAAATGGAAAGAATAATTGTTTTTCTAAAAATTTCTTTGTTTTTGTTTTCGCTTGGTAAATTATTTTTATTAGTCCAACCTTTTTTAAAAAGTAGAAAATAAAATTGTCCGTTTAAAATATATATATATATATATATATATATATATATATATATATATATATATATATATATATATATATATGTATATATATATATATATATAAAACAAGGTTTCTGTTTATATTTTTAGATCATGTTTATATTTCTTTTTTATTTTTTTATAGTTTTAGAAAATTAAATATATTAATTTGGAAATGTATATCATGAAGGGATTTTTATCTTTTTTATGTTAATTTTGTTTTTATCTATATTCTAATAAATTTATATTATAAGGGATTTACAAGCAATTATTAATTTTAACATTATTTGATTATTCCATATAAAATGTAGAAAATATGACATTAGTGATCGAGTATACTGTTTTGTATTGATTTATTGTGAAAGTATTATTTAAATATGTCCTTATTTATAATTTATAGAATAACCTCATGTTATGGTTGTATTGAAGAGAACTCTTCCTAAAGGCAGGAGGATGGAGATATTTTTGTTTAAACATATGAGAAATTTTTATAAAGGTTGATAGATAAGTTGGTGGGGAACATGAAGTTTTATTTGAGTGTTATTGAAAATTTTTTGTAAATGTTTGGACTTTTGAGAGATACTAATTGTTACTATGCAAAGGGTTTTCATTTCATTTGAACACTGGGTGATGAATAAAAATGAATTTATCACTATTCTATAGAATTTTGGACATACTAGAAAAGAATGAGACAAAATTAAATAAAAGTAATAAGGATAATGATTAATAATTTGTATTGATTTATAAGATTTTTGAAATTGAACTTTGAAGAATCAGAGCTAAAAATAGAGATTTAAGGAAATTAATTAATTAATTTATACTTATATATATATATATATATATATATATATATATATATATATATATATATATATATATATATATATATATATAATATAATATAACTCTTGATAAAAATCAAGTTTGTGTGAAGGTCAAAGTTGACAATCTTAAATGAAAATTGTGAAAAAGTTTGATTTATCTTAACATTTTTATATTGTAAATGAAGAGACATCTTAATTGCCTAGAAAGTTTTATTCATAATAACATAAAATATGAAAAGAAAACGACCTTCACTTCACAGAAAAAGTGGGATGATAGTCTTTTCATTAGTGAATTCAGGAGATGATAGTCTTTTTTTTAAAAAAGACGGGAGGAGCAAGAAACCTTTCAAAATTTAAGACAGAGTCAAGGGGATGATATAAATATAAGTAGCTTGTCATTTTTTTAGATTATTGACACTAAAGAAATGGGATTGGAATAAATTCATTTCGATTTGGGAGAGGCCAACAGATCATTTTGATGAGGACCGTGGATCAAGCTGAAAGCTCACTCAACCAATTCGCTTCGGAGGGTAGTCCCATATTTTACCGACACTCGGTAGTATATTTTCAAGAACAACAAGTTTTGTTTTGAAAATGATTATTTTCTCATACATGCTTAGGGGCAAGTGTGAGTGAGTCTATGGAGGACTTTCGTGACATGGGAACTGTGATGTAGACATTCAAGTAAGATCAATGATTACTTACTGAAAGTGTGTGCTTAAATTGGATCATTGAGTAACCCATTTAGTGGTGATTCCAATTACTCTGCGATCGCTTCAATTCTGCCGAGGAATATTTTTCAGTATAGGGAGCGCTCGAGAAGACGGCTCATTTTAGAAGGTCAATTTTGAAGAAAGCCGGGTTGTGGCTTTGAGGTTTTTTGACACATGACAAATGCAGATTTAATATGTATTTGTATTAAGAGAAATGTTATAACTCTTAATTGCCTTAACATACAGTCAGATATTTTATGAGTATTGGTTTGTGAGCCCAAGAGGCTATTTTTACTCAGGTATGCGTCTCGTGATACGAGACGTATAGATTTTCCGCAGGTTGACGGGTAGTCAACGGACACCCCGGATTTGGGGCATCACATACACATAATTATATTCCATATAATTGAGCAAATCACAATTGCATCTCCAATGGCCTATACACACAATTATATTCCATATAATTGTAACATCATGTTAACACATCAAGCTTATGCATTAACCTATCTATTTCCACTCAACTCAAGCCATTCATTTCAACCAATCTCATACACACCACACATGGACGTTTTTGGTCCAATTTGAAGATAGGAGATGACAACTATTCATTATTTTGTCTTATTATCATTTAACTATTCATCCATGTCCCTAAAATCTTGGATTTTCGATATTTGGCACTATTTCGGCCATCCATTTCCATCATTTCTCTACTCATGTAACATGTGTCACATGAGTATTATTGTTACGCATGACTTTTTGTCACATCAAAAGTCGTTTACTAAGACCCGATACTTCGTCTCTCGAAAATGTGCAAATTCGACCGGCTCGAATTCGACAAAATCGACATGGTAGCTGTAGATTTCACAAAGCACGATTCCAACGGTGAAGTCCGTCACATCCGGAAATCCAGAAATTCGGATTTTTACCGAATTAATTTTACCCCTTTTTCGAGAAAATTAGATTTTCTCGGGGTTTCACATTCTCCCCTCCTTAAAAAGAATTTCGTCCCGAAATTTCACGCACATACGCATCCAACCACGTGCATATGTAACCTCACACAACTCCAAGACCGTGTCGGGTATGATAACCCGGTTAAGGTCCCGATGATTGCTAAGTCCCTACATTCCTAAGCAATGCTAGACAATTTATTCAATATATCAAATCATATTTAACATCAAAAATTTTATTTTTTTGAAAATTTCATTTTTAAAAATTACCATTTTTATTTGATTTTTCAAAAAAATTTCAAAAATCTTGTGAACAGCCATGAACAAGGTCCAAACAAGGACTCGTAAACGCGGTACCGAGTCACAATACACTACCCCATGTTGCAATACAATTTCCTCAGCCACTCAAGCCTCCTTCTCTGTCACAATACACCTGTATTGCGGACCCAATACCTCGCCACCGGGTCACAATACACTGTTGTGTATTGCAATACAATCCTTCCCTAGCCAAGCCTTTGCTACTGTCACAATACAACTTGTTGTCTTGTAATACAATTCCCGTACCAACAAAAGCCTCTCTGTCACAATGTCACACCCAAAGACATCACATATCCCACACCCACCACAATACTATGCCTTTCATCCTTTGTGCAATATATCAACCTCAAGAATTAGTACTGTACATTATAATGCTCCAGTCATCGCCTTATACTGTACAGTCCCATACTCCACAAACTATCAAGTTATATATATTTGTCGGGCAAGAGCTCCAAATCGCTTCTCGCACCATTTTTTTTTTCGCTTTTTTCCACACATAATTTGGTTACTGGAAAATACCTGTAATACATACATATATATATACAGCAGCAGCATATATATATATATATATATATATATATAGTATATATATATATATATATATATATATATATATATATATACTGTAAAACACTCAAATAAATTTATGTGTCTTATTTTTTATTCATTTTCTTTAGTTTTACACACTACAAAACCTTTAGAAAATATTTCCTTTCTTCATCTATTTTTTTTCTTTCATTTAATTCCTAGACCATTTTGTCCAAAATTTCAAAACCTCCTCGTTTCACACTCAACCAAATAAAATTTATTAAAATTTTATTTCATTATCCTATAAACCAAATAAATTTATTATAATTTATTTCATTTATTTTCCTTTTCTAGTTTTACTCACTGTAAGACTCCAAAAAAATTTCCAACACGTCAATGTGCTAATCACTAAGCACACAATCACTCACAACACATAACAAATCATGTTATGCACACCATTCACACAACAATTCATCAATTCACATGATCACACACAAAACACACATGCAGTGTTCTTATTTTTGTTCTGTGCCTTCCTAGGTAATCTCATACCTAAACCTACATCAAGCCACACCAAGTGGTGATGTTCTTACCCGACTATGGCCTAAGCCCAAGCCCTCAAGCCCTAGGTATTCATTTACCTACCTACACCAATCGAGTCTGCATCGCTTAGCTCTGTCGATACCGTCGTGCCCCAAAACCGGGGTGTCCGTTGACTACCCGTCTGTGAGACCCCGGAAAATCCATATTCCCTAAAGGAGGGTAAAATGGTAATTTCGGTCAAAAATATGGAATTTTTCTAGATCTCGTGATGACAAAACCACTCACCGTTGAATCGCCGTGAAATCTAGCTACCACGCCGCTGGCCGATTCCGGCGCGGGTCTAATTTCACGTCGAGGCAAAGGCTCTGACGACACACTTCGCAGCGCAGAAGGGGACGCTAAGTACAGGATTGGGAGGGCTGCCACGTGGTGAGACCAAATGCCAACCATTTGCATGCGCGTCCCGCGGAGACACATGGCACCAAGAGGGAGTATCCATGGCTCACATTGAGCCACGTGAAGAGCACGATGTCATAGCGGGATTAAGAAATAAAAGAAGATGGAAAATGAGAGCCATTAGCTGTCATTGAGAAGCTGTATATAAATCTCTCACGTTGACCCATATGTCACCCTCCAAAGCGGAGAAAAGGCAAAGAGAAGGGAGAAATGGTGGAGAAATGAAAAGCAGTAAAAGAAAGAGTAAATTCAGAAGTAAAGAAGTTAAATTTAAACGAAATAAGCAGAGTTAATAAAAAACAAAAGTGAAAAGTAAACGTGTGGAGGAAGAAAGAAAAAGATGCAGGGAGGTCTTCTGATCTCATTTTCTGTAGCAGGTAGCCTCTTCCTTCTCTCTAGATTCGCAGCGATCCGACCGTCGATTCTCTTTCGAGACAAGAGCGGGAAGCCGTTTCACACCGAGAGACAACGCGTGACTCGCTTAGAAGTCACAACCAAAGCGTGGTGCTTTCTCCACTCGCTTTACTACAAAGGTTACGAATTCATATGATTGCCGAGTGCCCTGACGTCGTGGTTTCCTGCCCAAAAGCTAATCGAGTTAAGAAACCTCAGAGGCAGTTTGACAAATTCACCTGACCGCTTGTGTGATTTGTCAATCGTGGTGTCGCGGTTATTGCCATGGTAAAACAACACGCCGCGCTGAATTAATTGCTCCAAAGATGAACCGGCCTGATTGCGCTCCAAATTTCACGCTGAAATGAGTTTATGCTATTATTATAACCCACAATATGATGGCGTAATTAATTTTGTTAATATATGCATGAATGATATATTAAGACAGTTTATAAGTTTGCGCGCTTATCAGACTAGCGAGTAACCCAAGTATGGTATCCACCACCGGGCTTTGCCTGGTCCTCGTCATGACTATTTTTTAGTACCGAGACGCCGTGATGACGCAAAGCGCTTTTGCAGGCGAAGAAACCCGCCAAGACTTCGGCCTTATCTCAGATTTTCTCAGACATTTTTGTAAAATTCGTAATGAGACCCTATTGTATAATTGTAATTAAATACAATCGTAATAAATCATTTTCAGATAAAAATGTACATTTTTATGAGTAGATGCGTAAGTCGCCGCCATTTCAGACACGTACGTGCCTCATGACATGAGAGACATGTAGATTTCCGCGGCTCGACAGCCATTAACCCGACACCCCCGTGACGCGCCACAAAGACGCCAGATCGTGAAAGAAAGCCGAACTGGGTTAATTCCTGGAGCTCTATGGGTGTAGAGTTATAAGATATGATATACCTGTGACTCGATAAGACGGTTAGGATCATACATCGCAAGGTGTGCATTTCTGGGTGAGTTACGCATGTGGATGGTGTATAACATGCTTGTTATGTGTGTTATGTGTTTGTATGCCAGAGTAGCATAGAAAAAGTGTTGAACACCTATGGTTAGTGCCCGTAAATTTTGGGCAGAATTACCCGTGAAAAACAAGAAATAAATGAAACAAAAATATTTTTCTCGACGTTGCTCCGCTGAACATGAATCAATGGAATTTGTGGAATTCCCGAAATTTATTCCGCCAGACAAAAGGAAAGAATTGAAATTAAATTATAGAAATTTAGAAGTAAGTAAATAAAGGTACAAGCTATCGTGATCTTGCAGAGTAGCAGGGAAGGCTACTGGAGGAGTTGAAAAAAAAAAAAAATGCAAAACGTAAATCGAATGGCTTAAGATCGGGTCACGACTCAGTGTCGAGGTCGTGACGTATGGGCGCCAGTGCGCAGTGGCGTCGCTACAAGAAGAAGACGCTACGAAAGAGATGGTTGCCACGCCACGACATGGGCAACGCGCGCGCGACCTGGGCCAGACAAGGCGAGGTCGCGACGTCCAGTTGGTGTCGCGACCTGGACTAGGGGAAAAGGATGTCGCGACATCAGTTTGAGGTCGCGACATGGCCGCTGACGAAAGGAAATTGTGGGGCCGTGCAGGCTTGATGTCACATCATTGCGAGGTCGCCACACGGGTAGCTGCGGGACAACAGAACGGTAACGCGACATGAACTCGGTCACGACATGGGCGGTAAGCAGAGGTCGCGACATCGCTGGATGTCACGACATGGGCTAGCGGTTAAAGCCGTCATGTCGCCGGTATTACGATTTAACGTCGCAACATGCACATCGCCTGGGAGGTCGCGACAAGCAGCGATGATGTCGCGATACGCGTTAGTCTTTCTCGTGATGTCACGACACGGGTTGATGTCGGCATGCGGTGGCGACCGCTCGGTGGTCGGACAGAGAGACTGTCGCTGACACCGATATGATGTCGCGACATGATTCGTGTTTGATGTCGCGCGATTATCGAAAGTGACGTCGCGACACGGGCAAATGACCGCAAGCGCGTGAGGTCGCGATTGCGCGCCCACGACCGGAAGCAGCGCGACCGCCAAGACGCCGGAAGCGCCGCCCGCTACAACGGCGCCCGACATGGGCGCGAAGCGCGCAGCGCCGCCCACGACCGCGGTATTGGCGCGCAGGTGCTCGCGACACGCGCGTGTCGTGCCCGTGCAGCCGCGACCGTTAAGGCGACTGCTCGTGTCAATGCTTGATCATCGCTCATGGTAACCTGCTCATGAGCACTGCTCACAGTAAAAAATAAAAATAAAAATAAATAATACAAAAATTTTTAAAAAATTTTCAGGTATGATTTAATATATAAAATATTTATATTGTACCAATATAAATGTGCAAATACGCGGGTATGTGAAAATTTTTTTCCGTTATGTGAATAGTGTCTCGAGGTCGCATTTTCACCCTCGGTACACATTATTGAAATTAATTGCCTGACATGGTATGAAAAAAAAAAAAAATTTCGTGTATGAATAGTACGGTCAGGTCGTTCAGTGGACACGTATTGAAATTTAATCTACCATCGATCTCAGATGGCTAGTGGGACAAGGACGGGAGGACCCAAGGCACCGGGTCGACACCACCGACATTTGACCAGCCGCCCGTATTTGATTAGCATGCCTTTGTTGAGGTCAGAGGTGTTAGCGGCGGGGTCGCTATCGCACAGACGCCGTAGCGTAGTCGTGAATCCCAGTACCTCTGTGGGTTTAGAGCACACCATCCTCCGACGTTCACAGGGGGAGGAGATCCGATGGTAGCGGACCATTGGTTTATGCAAATTGAGAACATATTGGAGTGCTTGCGGAGACTGAAGGGCGTCAGATCAGTTAGCCGCATTCCAGCCTGAGGCAGGCCCGTGCATTTATGGGAGATGGGCGAGGGCTTCTAGAGACTTAGAGGCTATGACATGGGCAGAGTTTCAGGAGCTGTTCATGGGTAAGTATTTTCCAGAGACTGCGAGACATGCCAAAGCTCAGGAGTTCCTAGAGCTGAAGCAGGGAGTGATGACAGTGATGGACTACGTGGCCCGATTCACGGAGTTAGCCAGATTTGCTGATGACTACGTGGCCACAGACATGGCCAAGGTTAGGAACTTTGAGAATGGGCTGAAGTTGTCCATTCGGGGCAGGATCGTAGGACTTCGCCTACGGGACATGGACTCTATGGTTGGGACGACCCTGACCATAGAGAGAGAGATCGAGGATGCTAGGAGCACTCAGATACTGTCGGGTAAAGAAGAGAGGATCAGCCTTCTTCTAGTCTCTGGGGAAGAGGCAGAGGACTTCGCTTCACTCGAAGCCTCGCCATCAGGCCGTGATCGACGTTAGCCTGCAAGGCGCATATGTTATTTCGCCGACACCGGGCATGTGCACGGATTAAGGTCCTAGAGACGTAGGATCCCAGACGGGGCAATAAGTAGCCCCGCTACTGTAGAACACGAGCGCATAGCTTCATTCTCCCACACCCTAGTAGCACGGGTCGAGGAACCGCCCAGTTTCGGGCGCTATACTGAGCACCTTCGGCGGCACAGCCGAGGGGCCGTGAGTGTGGGTCGAGGCCTGGGGCACAGACCTCACAAAGTCGGATTTCCTAGTCGCAGGCGTATCTATATGTTATTTCTCGGTCGCACCGCATATGAGGCGAAATTGTCCCGAGAGGCGCAGGTCTCATGGTACGCAGACTGAGCGTCGCACTAGCCAACATGCAGGCACGTTTCTACTCGCACTTGTCGAATAGAGTGTTTAAATTAGATGCATCATATTCATTCATTATTGCATCTGCGGTGATGGATTTCGGGGCTTAGAGGTTGAGAGACCTTTAGGAGGAGCCGATATTGATGTTCTTCCCTGGGGAGATGGTGAGAGTTGACCTGATGTACCTGATCGCGCTCTCATATGCACGTGACATCACGCCGAGTCGTGGGTGCACCCAGAGATGGTCGCTCACCACTTCTGCTGTTATAACAGTTAGTCTGGGGACTACGTCCAATGAAGACTCATAGGACGAATCAGGAAATGAAGAGAAATTAATGTGTGTTGGGCAAAGCAAGAAGGGAGCCGTTAATTCCCTTAGGTGAAAGATCCTAAGTGGGTGAAGGAGACCCGCGGTAGTATCCGAAGATCTCAGAGGGTGTATGAGACCCGGCGATGTCTCGACTCAGAGGTGTGTAAGAGACCCGGGAGAGATCCCGACCAGAGGGTAAGAGACCAGGCATCCCCACTCAGGATGGGTGTAAGAGACCGGGGAGACGTCTCCCACTTTCTCAGGAGGTGTAAGAGACCCGGGGAGACGTCCCGACTTCTCGGTGTGGGTGTGTAAGAGACCCGGAGTGATCCCGACCAGATGGGTGTAAGAGACCCGGGGAGAGATCCTGAATTTCTGTATGGGTGTAAGAGACCCGGGGAGATGTCCCGAATTTCTGTGTGGGTGTAAGAGACCCGGGGAGGATCCCGAATTTCTGTGTGGGTGTAAGAGACCCGGGGAGTGATCCTGAATTTCTGTGTGGGTGTAAGAGACCCGGGGAGCGATCCCGACTTCGTGAGGGCAAGAGACCCTGAGCGATCCCGAACAGGTGGGATATAAGAGGCTCGAAGTAGACCGAAAAGTTCTATCGCCTCGAGAGGAACACACAAGGACACTAAGTATCACCTAGACCTGGGTCATGATGAGCCCAGAGAGACCTGTAGGTGAGGACATTTCGGATATGGCTATCACCCACTTAGGTTGAGGATAGGAGTTGGGAGTGACTCGAGAGGTGAGGACACACATACGGCCGTGGCTATCACACAGACTTGGGAGTCGAAGTACAGGAGTCGCAGAGTGACTCGAGACTGGGTACCCATCGAAATTTCATCGATGACGCGAACCGATTAAGGGCTCTGGATAGATGTCATTCAGACATGGATTAGGTTGACGACCCATTAGGTTGTCAGTGATTGTGACCTCGGGAAGGTCACCGCTACACACCGTTAGAATCGGGTCGTGGTCGCATATGCACGTGGTCGACGCTGCATAGCATGGAATTTCGACTAAATTCTTTAAGGGGGAAGAATGTGAGACCCCTGAATCCGCATTCCCTAAAGGAGGGTGTGGTAATTTCGGGTCAAAACTGAATTTTTCTAGATCTCGATGACAAAACTGACCAATCGCTGAATCGCCTCGAGAAATCTAACTACCACGCCGAGTTTTCGTCGATTCCGAGGTGGCCTAATTTCACGCTGAGGCGTGGTGCCTGATGACACATGGCAAGGTGGTGCGATGCCAAGCAAGAGGATTGGGAGGATGCCGACGCGCAGGAGACCAAATGCCAACCATTCGATGTCCTCACGAGACACATGGCACCAAGAGGAGATCCTACGGCTCACATCGGCAGCCTACGTAGCATGATGTCATAAAGGGGATTAAGAAATAAAAGAAAAGATTAAAAATGAGGTTCAATATCGCTTGCATTGGAGGAAGGCGAGAGGAAATTTCCTCATGTTGACCCATACTTAATAATTTCTCCAAAAAGGGGAGGGAAAGGCAAAGAGAAATGAGAAAATGGGGAGAAAATGAAAGAGAAAAAGAAAGAGAAATGAGAAAAAGAAAGAAAAGCACATGGGAAATGGAATAAGAGAAAGAATAAAACAAAAGAAAAAGGGAAACGTAGGGAGGAAGAAAGAAAAGATGCAGAGGTCTGATCTCATTTTTCTTTGTGAGAGGGTCTCTTCCTTTCTAGATTCGTAGGCGATCCGAATCAGTCTGATTTTTGAGACAAGAAGGAAGTTGTTCTACACTATAGACAACGCGCGTGGACTCCTAGCTTAAAGGGAGTTTCGACAAACTCCGGGAAAGCGTAGGGTTTTTCTCCTAATACTTGCTTTACTTTTCGCTGGGTGGTTATGTAATGGATGTGGATTTAAGGCCCGGATGGGTCGGTTTCTGCCCAAAAAGCTGTGGACCGAGTTAAGAAATCCCTGTGAGTAAGCTTCGGACAAATTCACCTGACCTGCCAGGTGATTTCGAATCGTGTGGTGTTGTGTTATTGCCATGAGAAAATAACATGTTGTGTGAAATGGTGGGCTGTTCCAAGATGAACCGCCGGATTGTGCCTTAAATTTCATGTGAAATGAGTTTATGTTATTATTATAAACTCGAATAAATATGATGTATGGAATTAATTTTTGTTAATATATGCACGAAAGTGATATATTAGCATGTGTTGATGTTTGTGCGCACAGATTGCACTCCAGCTTAGAAGAACTCCAAGTAGGGAAATTCCACTACCGGGCTTTGCCTCACCCCGGTCGTGGGACTATTTTTAGTACGAGGACGCGCCGGGGGATGGGACGCACAGTGGTTTAGGAGGCGAAGAAACCGGCCAAGATGGCCTTATCTTGTATTTTCGCATTTTTGTAAAATTCTCAGGGCTAGAGACTTATTTTTTGTATAAATTGTAATTAAATACAATTGTAATAAATCATTTTTGTATAAAATGTACATTTTGGCGAGTAGATAGAAGCTAGCGGCCATTTTTGCACATGTACGTGTCTTCATGACATGAGAGACATGTAGATTCATGGGTCGACGGTTGTCAATCCGGGACACCCCGATCGGGGGTGTCACAATCAGTCAACTCGCGGAAAATCTATACGTCTCGTATTATGAGACCCATACCTGAGTAAAAATGGCCACTCAGCCCCCGTATCAACGCGCCATCAAACATATACCAACTATATTCCAATAGCTGCTATTTTCATTACTCTTAATACAAATGCATATTAAAATCTATAATTCTAATACATATTATCCAAACATCAAAGCCACAACCCGCTTCTTCAAAATCGGGTCTCTAAAATGAGCCGTTCGAACGTCCCCTCGTACCTGAAAAAAAAATATTCCTCGGACAGGTGAGCTATTGCCCAGTAGTGGAATCACCCTAAATGGGTTACTCCCCACCTAAGTGCATATGCAATGCTCCAATTTAAACACACACTCAAGTAAATACGTGATCCTACTTGAATATCTACATGCCCGTTCCTATGTCTCGAGTCCTCACCGACTCCCTCACACTTGCTTAAGCCATATGTATATGAGGAGTGCGTCACCATTTTCAAACAAAACTCATTGTTCTGAAAATATACTACAATGTGAGATCTCGCAGTGCATTTTAGACTACCCTCCGAGGCGAATGTGTGTCGAAAACTTCGAAACGCCATGGTCCTCATCCGAATGACTGGCCGACTGACCTGGGTTTCCCAACCCCATTATCCGAAAATCATCCTCGTGAAATTCCTTCGCAACAATCACGTCGCCGAAAATCCACGCTACGCACTCACACCTAATTTCTAGGTTACCCAAGGCATATGAAATGCATTTTCATGCTATTTCAATCATTTTTATACAAATATATCACTTATGCATATATTCTCAAATTTTACATTCACACCACATGTGGCCCAACAATATGGATCAACCAACACCCGGCAAATTAGCTCACTTGAGCAAATCATAATTTCATCTCCACGGTTTATACACACAATTATATTCCATATAATCGAGCAAATCATAATTGCATCTCCAATGGCTTATACACACAATTATATTCCATATAATTAAATATCATACAAAGACATACTCAAGTTTATGCATTAACCTATCTATTTCACTCAACTCAAGCCATTCATTTCAACCAATCTCATACACACTACACATGGACGTTTTTGGTCCAATTTGAAGATAGGAGATGACAACTATTCATTATTTTGTCTTATTATCATTTAACTATTCATCCATGTCCCTAAAATCTTGGATTTTCAACATTTGACTATTTCAGCCGTCCATTTCCATCATTTCTCTACTTATGTATCATGTATCACATGAGTACATGTTACAGATGACTTTTGTCACATCAAAAGTCCTTTACTACATCTCGATACCGATGCTCGAAAACGGTAAACCCGACTATCTCTGACCCGAATGAAATCGTGACATGGTAGCTAGATTTCACGAGACAATTCCAACAGTGAAGTCCGTTTCGTCATCCGAGATCCAAAATTTTTTTGGATTTTTACTGAAATTACGATTTTACCCTTTTTCAAGAAAAATAGATTTTCTCGGGGTTTCACAGTTTCAATCCATTTGGTACTATGAGTAACAGTTATAGTATGTGGCCTGTTATCCTTGTGCCATACAATAAGCCACCGTGGAAGTGTATGAAGGAAAGCTTTTTCATGATGTCATTACTTATTCCTAGACCACAAGCTCCAGGTAAGAACAAGCTCCAGGTAAGGATATAGACGTATACTTGTGCCCTTTGATAGATGAGCTTAAAGAGTTATGGCATGATGGTATCCATACGTTTGACATGTCAAGTGGAGATTATTTTCGCATGCATGTCGTCTGCTATGGACTACATGACTTTCCTCGCTTATGGACATTTGTCCGACCGGAGCACAAAGGGTATATATGTCCTACTTGTAATGAAGACATCATCACAAGGCACGTATAAAAATATGTTATACGGGTCAGGAGATTCTACCTCGATCACAATCGGGAGAAGGAGTCGAGAACATGACGGTAAGCTCCTAACATCGACCACCACCAAAGATACTATCTGGTGATGACATTTTGGAGCAGTTGTCTCATGTTTGTAATTGTAAACCTAGTAAGCATATCAATAATACAAACAGGAAAAGAAAACGAGGGCCTCAAGAATTGAATTGGACAAGAAAGAGTTTTTTTTTTTGAGTTGGAGTACTGGTCACAACTCAAGATGAGACATAATATTGATGTGATGCATGTTGAGAAAAATGTTTGTGAAAGTGTGGTGAATACCTTTATCAATATTGCTGAAGACTAAAGATACCGAAAGCTCGCTTGGACTTGAAGCGCATATGAAGATAAGGAATGGTTGTATACTTTCAATTGAAAAGGAATAAGTTATTAAAACCTCATGCATGTTATACATCGACCTTGAAAGAAGGGAGTTTTGTAAATTCTTAAATCAGTTAATTTCTCATGGTTATGCAAAGAAACATATCAAGAAATGTAAACATTAGTGATGGGAAGATTTCAGGGTTAAAATCCCATGATTGTCATGTCTTACTTCAACGACTTCTTCCTATTGGTATTCGTCCTTATTTAAATAAGGATGTGTGTAATGCATTGGTTGAATTATCCAGATTCTTTCAAAATTTATGTGCTAAGACATTGTATGTGTAAGACACGAGAAAATTCCAATTTTTTGAAAAATGGCAAAACGGTAATTTCGGTCAAAATCTGAAATTTTTCTAGATCTCGGATGATGAAACGGATTTCACCGTTGGAATCGTCTCGCGAAATCTAGCTACGACGTCGACTTCATTAATTCAGATACTAAAATTTCACGTTTTTTGAGGCAATCGCATCAAAAGAAAACGGTTTTTGAGAGACATGTGATGTGACAAAAGTCACCTATTACATGTACTCTTGTGACACATGTTGCAAGATTAGAGAGATGATGAAAATGGATGGTTTAGATATTTCAAGTGTCAAAATCAAGAAGAGGGGACATAAGTGAATTTTTGAGATGTTAATGATATTAAGATCGAAAAGATGAACAAGGTTCATCTTCTTCATTTTTGAGCACAAAAACGCAAGTGGGCAAAGGGGCTGGAGGGATGCCGCAAAGGAGTTAGATTTTGTGATTTCTAGAGAGAAAGGTGTCTTCTCTCTAGATTTCCTGGCACTGACCGCTGCTCGACGAGCAAGAAGCAAAGTCGATCTACGCTGCGAGGGCTACGCTGCGGACACCATTCGTGGAGTTCGATAACTCCATGTAGATCTTTTCCTACTTGGTTTATTTTACAAGACATGTTTATGGTTAGGCTATTCCGAGGTTTGATTTAAATGCACCCTGTCTCAAAACCTTGAACTGAAAGTGAGAAAATACTACTTAGGCTATGAACAAGAATCCAGGGTTTCACTGCTCACGTGAATAGTGACATGATTTTTCGGTGTGAAATGTGTTTGTAAGTGATTCAGTTTTAGTCTGTTGTTTACAATTAGCCCATGTGAGCTAATTTTGGTGTTATTGATATGAAAATTGAATTACATGATTGTTGTGAGTAAATTATGTTAATATATGCATGTGAATTGTATTAGCATAAATTATTTGGAATTGACATAATGCATTCCATATGCACTGGGGTAGCCTAGAATATTAGTTGTGAGTACATTATGAATGAAAAATAAAATGAAAAATGTTGGTGAAAGAATTTCGACTTAAGATTTTCGTGAAGAATTGTGTCAGAGATTGTCCAACACCACTTTAAGGCCCATGAACTGCTCGGGAGGGTTAATCAATGATCACTATGAGGGTTGTCCAACATTTTACCTAAACTTCTAGAGGGTTTTCAAGAACAAATAGCTTTTATTTTGAAAACTATGATTTTACTCAGATTCGTTTAGGTGATATGTAGAGAGCCATGAGACCTCCTGATTAATGGTTCAAAGTAAGGACATTCGAGTAGGTTCATGAAATTGCTTGAATGTGATTGTTTGCCATGGCATGTGCACTTAGGTGGGGAGTAACCCATGTAGAAAATTATCTCTACTGGGCTTTGCTCTACCCCCGCCGAGGGATCGCTCATTTCGTATAGCAGCGATTGGGAAAGCGGCACTCACTGAAATACAGAGTTAGAAGAAAGCCGACTTGCGGGCTTTGATATTGTCAGATAACATGTATTAGAACTCTATAATTTTAATATATGTTGTATTAAGAGTAATGTGTTAACCTGAACCATGTAAGAGATTTGGTTGGGATATACTTATGAGTATTGATGCAGCCCAAGTGGCCATTATTTTACTCGTATGTGGACCTGGTGGTGGTCATTGTAAACTTGTTTGATTGTGTTTGTACTGGGTAGAGCTCCCTGCATAAAGAGACTCGCCTTATTTTGGCGAGTGGTGCTCAAGTTACCCGACATCCACTTAATATTCGCTGGGTTGATCGGTTGTCAACGGACACCTGCCTGGGGCGTCACAGCCTTGGTATCAAAGCTATGTGGTAAACACACCAGGAGCCCGGAGTCAAGTATCCATAAGTTTAGGTCCTTATACCAGCTTCACAGCCTTCAGATCGAAATAGGGTATACGAATACCTAGGGCCGAGGGACTTGGGCTTAGGCCATGGTCATAAGGTGTAAGAGGAATCACAAATTTGGTAAAGCCTTTCGATGTTAGGTGTAGGTATGTGATTACCAGGAAGTCATTTATAGGATGTGATTAGAAAACTCGCATGCATCGTGTTATGTGTGCTTGGATGTTTGAACATGAATTGTTGTGTATGATTTGTTTGTAGTATGTTGTGTGATTGTGTGCTTGGTGAATAGCACATAGGAAAAAAATGATAATGTGAGGCAATTTTTTTCTAAGGTTTTTACAGTGTGTAAAACTGGAAAAAAATAAATAAAATAAATTTTAATAAATTTATTTGGTTATACTGAAAATAAATATATATATATATATATATATATATATAGGTTTGCTTTCCAATAGTTGGAATGAAGAAAAAAAAAAGGTAAAATAGAATGGGCCATCACATTTATGGTCGTAGTCACAATACACTATGTTGTATCGTGACAAGCATGGGCTTAAGGCAAGACGCAGGCTACCACGACACTGTAGTGAGGCCACAACACTTGCCACCGCTTTGTTCTACTATATCACACATGGCAAGGCTGCGATGAGGCTACCATACACGGCTTAGCTGGTGGAGTGTGTCACGATACAATCATTATATCGTGACAGGAGGGAGGCCTGGCCAGGGGTGTGTCACGATACAATCGTTGTATCGTGACATAAAAGAGAGGCCTGGCCGCTGGGGAGTGTGTCACGATATAATTCCGCTGTATCGCGACGTAGAGGCTTATCGCTGGGGGCGTGGCCGACACGCCCGCGACATCGCAGCCTACACGGCCGCGACACACCAGAAGAAATACGCCGCTGCGAGCCTACAACACGCCACGACACGGCTTTAGGGGGCCCCCGCGACACGCCGCCTAAGTGTCGGGCCTGCGATACGACACCCTGCACGCCACGACACTCGTCACACACACCGGCCCTGGCGAGGGCTGCGGCCCAGGCGCAAGAAAAGTTAGGCCGTGGTGTGCACTGTGCACCTAACCCAGCCTTAACTCAGACACCGCTCGAGTCACCAAGCCGACATCGCTCAAGAACACTGTTCATGAACACTGTTCACAAGATTTTTTCAACAAAAAAAAATGAAATAATTTTTTTTAAAATAAAATAAAATGAGACAAAATAAATTTTTTTTTTTGATAAATATGATTTAATTTATGAATTTATTGTCTTGCATTACCTATGAATGCATGGACATTGTGTATGAAATATTTTCCTCAGATATGAATAGTGTCCTCTGTGGTCGGTTAAGCCTAGAGATAATCGAATTAGAAATTAACTCATATTTGACATGTGTAGATGGCTGGGTCGAGGGTGAGAACGTAGAGGTCGTCCACCTGCACTGCTCAGCATCCACAAAGATTTGACCAATGTGCCTTTGTCAGGTCAGAGGGTATCAGGGCCGCCGCTTGGCGTTGTGCCAGCGCAAAGAAAAATGCCTGGGAGGTTTCCGAGTAACCTCCAGGAGGTTTAGGGGTACATCATCCTCCGACATTCACAGGGAGGAGATCCGATGGTGGTAAACCATTGGTTCATGCAGGTCGAGAAGGTGTTAGAGGCTATCAGATTACCTCGACACGACAGATTAGACTAACCAAGGTTCAGCTTAAAGCGGCGAGGTCAAGCGTGGTGGAATCAAGCAAAGACCTCGAGACCTAGAGGCAACATAAGGCAGTTCCAAGAGTCGCTCATGGGTAAGCATTTTTCTGATAACGCAGACATGCGGCGTCAGGAGTTCCTAAAGCCGGCTGCGGACGATGACCTGTGGATGGATTATGTGGCTAGATTCACTAGCTAACCCGTTTGTCGATGATCATGGGGTCACCGACATGGCCAAGGGTCGTGAGATTCGAGAATGGGCTAAAATTGTCCATTATTCAGCGTAATTGTAGGACTTTCGCTTGGCTGTGACATGGATCTATGGTTTGACAACTCGAACATAGAGAGAGAGATCGAGAGGCTCTGAGCACTCCTGACGCGGTGTTAAGAGGCAAAGATAACGACAACGCCTCTTCTAGGTTCCCGAAAGAAGCGTGGGCCTCTAGTCACGAGGCCCAGGACCACTTCCGCCATCCGAGCTAGGATAGACTGTGTGGTTTCCTGGCCGATCGCGTATGGTGTGCTTACATTGCCAAGACTCCTCGGATATACAGGAGGATTGCCCTTAGAGCAGTGGATCCTGTGGTTTTGGGATGCGCAGTCCCAACAAGATAGGACAGAGAGGATACAGTGATATCTCCACAAATCCCGGCATAGGCCAGAGGAGCCGCTCGCCCCGGGAGCAGACTGCACCTCCTCGCTACACAGCAAGTTCTGAGGAGCTGTGCCATGGGTCAGAGGATTAGGCCCACAGTGTGGACGCCAGGGGTTCAGGCTGTCTAAGCCATCACACCACCGATCGAGGCAGAGGATCGCCTAGTTATACAGTACGTTTTTTCTATCTCACTACGGGCAAGAGTAAAGTTATTTGATTATGGTGCTTCACATTCATTTATCACGCATCGCCATATAGATAGAAGCCCCGGGCTTAGAGGTGTCGAGACCTCGGGAAGAGCCCTTGTACGTGAGTCGGGTCCCCCTAGGAATCGCGCAGATAGGGATGCTATGTCGTGGCTACAGTTAGAGATCCTTGACCTCACTCACGCTGACCCGAGGATCATGGACATGTCAGAGTTCGATGTCATCCTAGGATGGATTGGCTAATGTACCATAGGTCGTTATTGATTATGAAATAGAGGGTTACTCGCCTACAAGCAAGATCGCACTGTTGTATTCTAGGGGGATAAGCATGATATTTTGCCCCATACGATGTACGAGTCCAAGTGTCATGAATGTAAAGAAGGGTGTTAGCTAGCAAGCCTTACTCCTAGAGGACTATAGAGACCTAATTTTTGTGATCAATCCTCGAGTAGTTTATAGTATGAGATGTTTTTCCGACGAAGCACCGGATCATCTCCGAGAGGGTTGTAGACTCTCAGATTGGGTTACACTGGTATTTCGCCCATCTCTATGACTCCGCATAGGATGGCACGCTGAGTTGCAAGAACTCGTGAGTCTAGCTACAAGAGCCACTGACAAGGGGGTTCATTGTGGACCTAACACTTCACCAATGGGCGCTTCTGGGTTTCTATTTCATAAGAAGTTAAGGATAAGACCTTCGATTATGCATTGATTAATGATACATCAGGTTACGATCAAGAATCTAGACCATTGCCGAGGATTGACGATTTTTTGATCGCTGAGAGAGCACAGCCCATCCAAGATGTAATCTTCGCACTGGGCTTACTCATCAAATTCGAGGGCAGTCAGGAGATGATATCCCAGACAAACCCAGGACGCGTTATGGGCACTTCTGAGTTTACAAAGGATGCCCTTGATTGATGAATGCAATGAAGAAGATTCATAGACCTCATGCATAGGGTATTCCAACCCTATTTGGATCAGTTTGTCGTAGTCTTCATTGATGACATTTTTGATCTACCTCAAATGAGCGGGAGCATGCACACTTGAGGATTGTTTAACAGTTGCTGAGAGACCATCAACTGTATGCTAAGTTCAGTAAGTGCGAGTTTTGGCTTACTAAGGTGAGATTTTTGGGACACGTGGTCATGACGTATGTCAAGCACCCCAGAAGGTCGAGGCCATGATGAGTCGAGAGGCCGGTCGCCTTCGAGACACGAGTTTCGATCGGGTCATAATTACATGAGATTTCTGGATATCTCCACTGCCCTTACACCCACACGTAATACACTCCACTGTCTCTACACCCACATAGAAATTTCTGGACACCTCCCGGTCTCTTATACACCCACACATAAATTGGGATACTCCCTGCCCTTACACCCACACACGTAAATCTGATGCTATCTCCCCTGAACTTACACCCACGTAAATTCGAGACACCTCCCTGGGTCTCTTACACCCACACAGAAATTCGGGATATCTCCCCGCGTCTCTTACACCCACATAGAAATTCGGGATACCTCCCTGCCCTTACACCTACGTAAATTCAGATATCTCCGGTCCTTACACCCAATAATGCAAACTCTAGATACTTCCACTGCCCTTACACCCACGTAAATTCTGATATCTCCCTGCCCTTACACCCACACAGGACCTTCTCGGGATACTACCGCGGGTCTCCTTCACCCTAACTCTAGGCTTCTCACCTTAGGGGATTAACTACCCTTCTTTGTCATTTCTAACACACTTTAATTATTCTTCATTTCCCTCGATTCGAACTATGAGTCTCATCGACGAGTCTCAAAGACAAACTCAACCCACACTCACCAAGAGTGGTGAATGACCATACCGTGCACCCACACCCGACTCGACGCGATGTTACCGTGCACATGAAAGCAATGATGCCACACTGTGACAACCCATTCCCGGGGTCCACCATGAGCAGAGTCTCTGAGATCTCTAACTCATAATCTCGACCTATCAGGTCAACTCTCACCCTACATCCTAGGAAAGAACATCTATACTTGGCTTCTTTAAAGGCCTTAACCTCTAAGCCCAAATCCATCACACAAGATGCAACAATAAATGAATATGATGCATCCAATTTAAACGCTTACTCCGGGGCCAACAAGTGCAAGAGAAACATACTCCTTACATATCCGGCTGTCGAGGAGGCTCACCCAGAATCCATGAGACCTCCGCCCTAGGACAATCTCGCTCATATGTCCAAGCTGGGCCGATAGAAATAACATATCGCCCGGCTTCGCCCGACGAAGTCCCGCCCCTATGAGTCCCGTAGACTTGACCTCGACCCACACTCTGACCCCTCTGGCCCACCTGTGCTACCGAAGGTGCTTGTATAGCACCCCTCAAACCGAAACTAGCTCCTCCGAATCTGCATTTGTGCGTGGAGGAATGAACCGTATATTCTCCTATTCTACAACTAACTAGGACTGCATCACCTGCAAAATCCCGGGATCCCCGTCCCCAGGGCAATCCCGTCCCCCACATGCCCTGCCGGCTGGGCAAAAAGTAACACATCCCTCCGCCCGGCCGACCAGGATGCCCAATCCTGGCCCCGGTCCCTCAACCGTGGTGAAGCCGGAAGTCTTCCTCGCCCCTTCCTCGAACTAGAAGAAGGCTGATCCTCCCTCTTGCTACCAACACCCGCATCTCGAGTGCTCCGAGCATCCCTGCCTCTCTCTATATGGTCGTACCTTCCCAACCATGGAGTCCATGTCCTGTGGCGAAGTCCTAGGATCCCCGCCCGACCGGACAACTTTAGCCCATTCTCGACCGACTTTTGCCATGTTCATGGCCACGTAATCATCGGGGACAAAACTGGGCTAGCTTCGCGGAATCTGCTTTGGCCATTACCCATCACAAATATCATCCCCGTCACTCTAGGAACTCGAGCCTTCGCAGATGTCTCGCGCAAGACTGAAAATACTTACCATATGAACAAATTCCAGAACTCTCCATGTCATCGCCTGTGTTCTAGAGGTCCTTCGCCCATTTCACCAGGTACTCGCCTCGCCTCTAGCCGAACTTAACCAGTCTAATTAATCTTGCTAGCCGAAGTACTCCATAACCTCTAACACCTTCTCGATTCAGAGGAACCAATGGTCTCGACACCATCGGATCTCCTCCCTATGAATGCCTGAGGATGATGCGCCCTAAACCTCCTGGCTGTCTTCTGACCTCCCCGACCACCGCTATACCAGCTGCGGCGATAGCAGCCACAATACCCACTGTACCTCAACAGCTCTCATTGACAACACCGTGGTGCCCGATCAAGACTCGTGGATGCCTTCTACGCCCGTCCTCGATTAGCCATCTCACGGCTCAAATGGCGCTTAAATACAATGCAAGATTCTAAGGCATAAACACCAGACACTATTCATACACGTAAAACATTTTATATACTATGTCCTTGCATTTAGGCAATACACAATTTATTCAATATATCAAATCATATTTATCAACAAAAATTTTATTTTGGATAATTTCATTTTTTTTTCTCTCAGTTTATTTTATTTTTCAAAAATTTTATTTATTATTTATTTTTTCAATATTTTTATCGTCACGCTTCGACCGCTGGATCGCTTACCGCTCACCGCATCGCTCACGTTTATTGTTCATCGCTCATCGTTTCATCAAGCATCGCTCATCTAATCGTGAGACGCACCTGCATGCCCACCATCGGGCGCAAGACACCAGGCCGCCCGTCGGGGTCACATTAAGAATTGTATTGCAATACAATCCTCAAATGTACCCTCCCTCTCTCAATACAAACCCACCACTACACACCCAAGTTGCAATTACAATCCGTATCAGAATATAATGGCCCTCAACAACTAACCTCCTATCGTAATATACACCCCACCTAGGCTACTCCCATGTCGCAATACACTTTCAACCCAAAGAACCTAAGGTTGCAATACAATTTCCACCCCCACCATATTGTAAATAAGCGAACCGAACCCACTCGCACACCCATGAAGCTAGGTCAGCAATAATCCCCCATTGTATTATGATTACGCTCGGGGCAAGAAATTTCAACAAATTTCAAAGACTTTTTTTTTCGCTTTCTTGTCACACACTTTTTTTTTCATTTCTTTCTAGCTACTGGAAAAACTCCCAAAAATACATATACACATTTTTTTTTTCCAAAACACTCAAATAAATTTTATAAAAAATTATTTTATTCATTTTCTTTAGTTTTACACACTACAAAAACCTTAGAAAATGATTTTCTTCATCTCATTTTTTTTTCATTTAATTCTGGACCATTTTGTCCAAAATTTCCTCAAACCTCCTGTTCTAACACTAACCCTAGTGTTCAACCTTAAAATTTATTAAAATTTTATTTTATTTTCCAATAAACCAAATACATTAATTAAAATTTATTTAATTTATTTTCCTTTTTCCATTTTTACACACTGTAAAACTCCAAAAATTTGTCCAACACATTTATGTGCTAATCACTAAGCACACAATCCCTCAACAAATAACACTCCATGTTATAAACATCATTCACACAACAATTCATCAATTAATCACATGATCACACATCATTCATGTTATATACATTAATCACACATAAAACACATGCATGCAGTGTTCTAGTTTTGTCCCTTGCCTTCCTAGGTAATCTCATACCTAAACCTAACATCGAACCACCCAAGTGGTGATGGATACCCAAACCCGAGCTCCCTAGGTATTCGTATACCTAGGCTCTGATACCAAGCTGTGAAGCTTGTATCAGGACTAAACTTATAACTACACCCACCGAGCTCCCAAGGTAATCAAGCATCTTAGCTCGATAATTGCCGCGGACGCTCAGTGGGGTTCGTTGATCACCCACAACCAACAAAACTCCGCGGAATGGGGCGAGTCTTTGTACGAGGAGCTCTACCCAAATACAAACCTGTCCCAAACAATCCAATATAATCCAATATGACATATCCATGAGTAAAACGCCACTAGCCTACTCAACCAATACTCATCCAAATAATAGATACCAACTAGTATACAATAGTTTCAGAGTTAAGAAATTCATTTACATCATATATTGAAATTCAAGAATTCTAATACATGTAATACATCATAAAACCAAAGCCACAACCCGATTTCTTCTCAAACTTACCAAATGAGCCTCCTTCTCCTCGAACGCTCCCCGCACCAAAAAATAATATCCTCGACAGTAGAGCCATCGCCAAGAAGGGAATCACCCTAAGTGGGTTACTCTCCATCTAAGCGCATATGCAATGCTCCAAAGTAAACACACATTCAAGCAAATGCGTGATCCTACTTGAATGTCTACATGACCAACCCATGTCCCGAGTCCTCATCGACTCCCTCACACTTGCCTAAGCCATGTATGAGAAAACATCTTTTTCAAAACAATTCTTGTTGTTTTTAAACTATACTACCGAAGTATCGTAAAATATGGGACTATTCCTCCGAGGAGAATGTGTTGGAGAAGCCTAAACAACATGTCCTCATCCTAAATGATCCGCTGACCGTCTCCCAACCCCATTCTCCCGAAATTCATCCCCGTGAAATTCCTTTCAAAAAACGCTGTTCAATTTTCATGTCATGCACTCACCTAATTTCTAGGCTACTCCAAGGCATATGAAATGCATTATTCCATTTCAGTACAATTATATATATATGACAACACATGCAAATGAGGTCATCATGATATATTTACATAATTTAAATCACACAAAGCATGTTATGTGAATTCTCAGTACATTACACCAAGAATTAGCTCACATGGGCTAATTTAACAAACACAAGCAATTCAATTTAAATTACTCAACCATACACAATATCTCACAAAATTTATTCATGAATTGTCTATTCACATGAACAAAGGAAACCTCGCCATCGCTCACCCGCCACTCACCAAATCAACGGTTCCACATTGTGAACCCGAAATCCAATGGCCATCTCGGGCCTCATGGCACGCTACAAACACAATTCGTATAGCATAAATTCAAACACTAGCAACCCAAACAACCGCGACAGTCACCCGACCGTCCAAGTGCGGGCTCAAATTTCACAACCCTGCCCAAGATCTGGGACCAACTAAACGGCCGGCTCAAGGCCCGAAACCAACCGAACCATCCACAAAGCACGGAACAAAGTAAAACCAAGTAGGATGAAACTCCCTACCTCACGGAGCTCGCCTAAATCCCTCAAAATCTGAGCCCACGGTAGGCCTCACGTATACGACTTTCCTTCTGTCCCGACGACCCGACTACGATCTCTCCCTAATCTTAGGAGAGAAGTCTCTCTCTCACTCTAAAAACTCAAAGTTTCAGTTTCTGCATCCCCCCCGGTTCCAGCACTGCCCATTTTGGTGTTTTGAATTAAAGAAGACAACCACTATTCATTATTTTGTCCTATTATCATTTAACTATTCACCCTATGCCTTCAAATCTTGGATTTTAGACATTTGGCACTATCTCGGCCGTCTATTTTAATCATTTCTCTACTCATGCAACTTATGGCACATGAGTACGTGTTATATGTGACTTTTTTCACATCGAATATTGTTTTACGGCACCTGAAACTTGGTGCCTCGAAAAACGTGCAAATCCCGACTGTCTCGGAATTCGACGAAATTTGACGTGTAAACTAGATTTCACGAGACGATTCCAACGGTGAATTCCGTTTCATCATCCGAGATTTAGAGAATAAATTTTGGATTTTTGATCGAAATTACGATTAAGTTTCTTTATGGAGAAAATTGAATTTTCTCGCCCATGTAAAGTGTGCCTTCTCTTCTAGATTTTCTGGCCATTCTGATCGCCGCTTCTCAACGGAAAGCAAGAAGCAAGTCAATATATCGCGGCGAGGGCTACGCAGGGACACCATTTGCGGAGTTCCACAACTCCAATAGGTAGGGATCTTTTCCTACTTGGTTTATTATTTGGCTAAGTGCCATGTTTATGGTTAGGGATATTCTGAGGCTTGATTTAGTCATAAATTCCGTCTCAAAACCTTTGAACCGGGTGGAGAAAATACCAATTTGGTGGCCGTGAACAGTAACCCTAGGGTTTCACTATTCACATGAATAGTGACGTGATTTTCTTGGTGTGAAAATGTGTTTTGTAAGTGATTCAAAATGAATTGCTTGTGTTTTCTAATTAGCCCATGTGAGCTAATTTTGGTGTTATTGATAAGGAAAATTGAATAAATATGATTGTCGTGAGTAAATTGTGTTAATATATGCATGTGAACTCAGATAGCATAAATTATTTGAATTGGCATAATGCATTCCATATGCACTGCAAACTTAGAATATTAGGGTGTGAGTGCGTGACATGAAATGAAACAAAATGAAATGTTTGTGAAAGGAATTTCGACGGAAGATTTTCTAGAGAATCGTGTTGGGAGATTGTCCAACAATTCACGTCGGAGGGGCCCATGAATTGTTTCTGAGGGTTATCCAACAGATTCGCCTCGGAGGGTTGTCCAATATTTTATCGAAACTTGGTAGTGTGTTTTCAAGAACAAATAGCTTTTGTTTTGAAAACAGTGATTTTACTCGCATTCGCTTAAAGATATGTGAGGAGCGTCACCGAGACCTGACACGTGGGCTTGGACATGTAGACATTCGAGTAGGCTCATGAAATTGCTTTAATGTGATTGTTTGCCATGGCATGTGCACTTAGGGTGGGAGTAACTCCATGGTGAAATTATCTCTATCGGCTTTGCTCTCACCCTTTCGTCGAGGGATCACCATTTCGTAGTCAGTGAGTTTATCGAAGGCAAAGTGCACTCACTGGGGAGGTCGCGTGTTAGAAGAAAGTCGACTTGTGACATTGATATTGTTATATAACATGTATTAGAACTCTATAATTTTAATATATGTTATATTAAGAAGAATGTGTTAACTCTTGAATCATGTAAGATATTTGGTTGGGATATATTTTGTGAGTATTGATGCAGGGGCCCAAGTGGCCATTATTTTATTCGCAGGGACCCTGGTGGTCATTGTAAACTTGTCGATAGGTTTCTACCTTGTAGAGCTCCCGCATGCTGAGACTCTACTCGACATAAGTGGTGTCGGGTTACCCGACAATCAATGCAATATTCCGCAGTTAACGGGTTGTCAAACCCGACACCCCGCTCGGGGGCGCTATAAGATGTCACCGACTTCAAAGACTCTGAGGAAGGAATTGGTATTATATCAGGTAAACTTGAAAGGATATTTCCTCTAGCTTTCTTTTGATATTATGATCCACTTGGTAGCATTTGCCTCGTGGAAGCCGTTTGTCGGACCAAAGAAGTTATCTGGGTGGATGTATCCATTTGAGAGGTATTTCACATACATTCAATTTATCAAAATAATGAAATTTATCATGTTACCACATGACAAAAATTTATTTATTTTTATACTATTCTTGCTTACTTAGAACCTAGGTAAATTAAAAAATATGTGAGAAATAAAGCTAGACCGTAAGGCCTCCATTGCTAAAGTTTCATAATAATCGTAAATGAAGCTTTAACGTTTTGTTCAATGTACCTTCGTGGTATTGAAACACGCTTCTCTTGAGTTGAAAGGAATGATGATAATCGAGAAAAACAAGCTTGTGGTCCTTTGCCTATTTTCTCACAACAAGCACGACCAATAGGTGGTAGACAATTAGTGCAACTCTCAAAAGAAGAACTGGAGAAGGCACATTGGTATGTCATAAATAATTGTCGTGAGCTGCAACCTTATTTAGAGTAAGTTTTACTCAATCTTGTACAAATTCTTTGTTTCAAATATTTGTGATATGTTAGAGGTTATGTGTAATGGAACACTTTATTTACATTCTTTTTCAAACAATGCAGATATAGTGAGCACTTGGACGAGTTACAAAAGACATGTGCTTCAAATTTAGAGTTGAATAAGAAAAGTCTTTTCCAACGTGGTTTAAAGATCATGTAAGTTATTAATTATAAATTTCATGTTTCATAATGATAAAGTTTATCTTTTAACAATACTTCTAATAAATTTCAACTATTACGATACATATTCATCTACAATCATCCAAGTCTCAAATGAACTATATTCATTAAGTATGTGGACCAGATGTTCAATTCACACATATATGATGCGTATTGTAAATAGAGTTCGCTTTCATACTAAAGATTGACGACCACTGTAATTACTCAAAATAGTGGCATTATGTTTTAGGGGAGCATGATGGGGAGGATGTTAATTTTTATGGGGTTTTAACTAATGTGGTGGAGTTAGATTATTTATTTGGGTATAAAGTCATCCTTTTCAAGTGTAAGTGGTTTGATACAAATCGCAAATATAAGAGAATACAACAAGATCCACACTTCACCATCATAGACATTAGTTCCACTTTAGAGTATGAGAATGATCCATTTGTACTAGCTACTCAAGCTCACAAGTGCTCCTATCTCGATGATTATAAAATTGCCAAAATTGGAAAGTTGTCCAAAAGGTTCAACATAGACACTTGTGAGATTTAGAGAAGGATAATACTACTAAAGTTTATGGGAATTTTGATGAGACAATCAAAGGCGACGCTTATCAAGAAAATGAATCATGTGGATATTGAAATGGTCATTCGACTAGATGATCACCAGCTGCAACGCTTGATCGTATAGATGTTAATCCAGAAGCAATAAATAATAACATTTTTGTCTATGGGAGATAGAAATGATGATGATGACTTCATTTGTAAAGATATAATTGAAGAAGAGGTTAGTGTCGATAGTGCTAACAAGTAGTGGAGGAGGGCTTTCAAGTGAAAGGAGCACTTAAACATGCAAGTATGATAATTAGTGATAGATGTTTTTCTCTATTGTTATGTTTTACTAATTTATTATATATATATATATATATATATATATATATATATATATATATATATATATATATATATAATGAGATTTTGATTATAATTTCTGGGGTTTATTTTATTAATTAGGTTAGTCGCATTATTAATGACATCTTTATTTTTTGTATGCATATTATCAACATAACGTGCAATGGCTCCCCCAAAACAAGTAATCGGCCCACCGCCTCATTCCTGTTAGTTAGAGAGAATTTTGAATTCAAGTCAAATTGATGTTGAACTAAAATTAATCATTCAAATATTTATATGACAAATCTTTTAATGAGTTAATGATGTCAAATAATATTTGTACTCTAAAATGGTCTGTAGGTAAGAAGAAAAAATGATATTCAAAGAGTTAGTGTTGATCAAACACATCAAACGCTGCGGAATGCATTCCTCCAATGGTACGAACTAGTGGGACATGTACAAGGTTGGAGACCAACCTCACGGTGGAAATGAGTTTTGACACTGGTAAAGAAGTTGAAATATCTTATACAATTTTTTCGGAATAAGTTTATATTAATTAACAAAGTGTAAGTCTTTGTCAAAAAATTTAGACAAAAAGGATTCAAGTGGAAGGATCATAGGGACAAGCCCAATAAAGGAGGTTAATAGCAACATAGAAAGGACTGGAACACCTCACAATGCATAAGTCAATGTGGGTTGTACTGGTTCTAACAAAATTCTACATGTAAGAATGTTAAAATTGATTAATTGAGTATTAAATAATTTTTATATTTTCAGATATCAATGTTATGTATAAAAAATATTGAACTTGTTGTCTTTTTATATAATTTTTACATTTATTATAAAAATTAGTCTTATTATATTATATTTAGGTAGATGAAGTTGTTATAGTTCTAACTTAAAATGATTTCTTAACGTTAATTGATCGGTGGATAAGTTCTTAACATGCAACACATAAGATGAATGATAATGATAGTAAAAGCGGAGCCATATATAAGAGATATAAAGGTGTTGGGAATGTGGAGGACTGTGAAACCCCGAGACAATCCAATTTTTCTGAAAAATGGCAAAATGGTAATTTCGGTCAAAATCCGGAATTTTTCTAGATCTCGGATGATGAAACGGACTTAACCGTTGGAATTTTCTCGCAAAATCTAGCTACCATGTTGAATTTCGTCGAATTCCAAGACAAATTAATTTCACGTTTTCGAGGCAAACTAAGGTAGCGCGGATTAATTTTACACCTTGTGAGTGGCTTTTCTAAGAGGCGCCACGTGTCAAGTCAGGTGTCAACATGAGCTCAAGTGTGGGCCATGGGTGGACACTTGACATCATGCCATTAGATGAAAATCTCAAAGTGGTTGGATAAGTGGATAGGTAATCCAAAGGACTAATGAGAAAGCTGACACTCGCAAGTAGAAGACACTAAGTTGACCACTATCTTCTCCCAAACCAGTTTGGGAGGGAAAGGAAGAGAGAGAAAGACCAAACGAGAAAGAGAGAAAATAGAGGGATTTTAGAGAGAAAAGCTCTACCTTTTCTCTCTAGGATTCCCTAAGGACGGGTCAGCTTCGGCCTGACGCGGTAAGAAGCAAAGCTCCCACCGCAAGTGGCTACGCACGGTATCGCTTTTAGAGAGTTTCGAGAAACTCCGAAGTTGCAGGGGCTTTCTCTCCTACTTGATTTACCCCTTGTTTAAGTGTTTCTGTTAATGTCAAGTATTTGAGGCCGTGAGGGTCGTTTGGACGGCCCCAAAACTTCGACCAATCGTTGGAATATTTCAACTCGTTGAGCAAAGGTAGTGGACTATTTTGGGTGGTTGTGTGATAATTATAATAAATTATGTTTTGATGTATGGGGCCTAAATGGCTATGGTTTTTTGGTTTCACAAAGTGGAACTATCGTTAACGAAAGGGTCGCCCAATGACAATGTCTAATTGCTCACCTGGGACTGTTAAAAACATTCTGGCTTGTACTGAATCGACCAAAACGTCCATGTGTTATTTGCATGAAATATATTACAAATGAATGGCTTGAATTGTGTGGAATTTTAATATGTTAATGCATGGAATTTGATGTTAACATGATGTGGTGATTTAATTCTAGGTTAATATATGGAATGTGTAAATATATTAGCATGAGCGGTTTGAAATGGCATAGCGTATCTATGTGCACCGGCACCTTTAGGAAATTAGGTGTGAGTGCATGACATGAAAGAAACAAAAAAATGGAACATGATTGTGAAAGGAATTTCGATGGAAGATTTTCCGGAGAATTGGGTTGGGAGATGGTCCAACAGATCACTTCGGATGAGGACCATGACTGTTTCGGAAAGTTCTCCAACCACCCGACTTCAAGTGGTAGTCTAATATTTTTACCGAACTGGTAATGTGTTTTCAAGAACAAAAGCTTAGTTTTGAAACGTGGATTTTCATACATGGCTTAGGGGCAGCTGGCGGAGCTTCCAGGAGGACTCGAGGCCACTGGATCGGGGGTACGTGAGAATTCAAGCAGATCACGTATTTGCTCGAGTGTGTTTCACATTGAATCATTGCATATGCACTAGGGTGGGGAGTAACCCATGTAGGAAAATCTACTATTGGGCGTTGCTCAATTTGTCGAAGGAAAACTATTTCAAAAATCAAGGCGACCTCGAGTAGGACGATCCGAGGCCTTGTAGGTGAAGAAATGGCCTAGAATGGCCTTATCTTTGTATTGTTAAATAAATCAGGCAAGAGACCTGGGGCTGATAAATTGTAATCAAAACAATTTGTAATTAAATCTGTGATAAGGTATGCATTTTGTGTCAGAGTGGACGTGTGGGCCCGATTGAATGCTTTATTATTATGTATTGGTCTCATGACATGAGACACGAGATTTCTCGTGGGTTGATCTGGTGTATCAACGAGACGCCGGGGATAGGGCGTCACAAGGACACTATGAAGCACGCAACATTGGAAGCCAATAGAATGGCGTTATAGACACTTAGTTCTGGCCTCACTACCACAACCTCGCTGAATACTGCGGATCAGTCAGACTCTGAGCATTATCTAGGTCGTGGGTCTTCTTTGCATGAGGAGTTTACCTAAATACAAAAACCCGCATATAACTCGCCCTAACAATCCAATATAATCAATAACATGAGCAAATCTAATTACCAGCCCATAAAAACCATACTCATAAACATACTAATTATGTATATCCAACTATATCCACACTTCAAGAGCCTGTTATTTTATACAACATATATTAAACATTAGGAATTCTAATACATAAAAAGAAAATCACAACTATTATTTCACTATTCTAAAACTGAACTAGATCAAATGCTCTTCAGACACTTTAAAATTGCAAATAGTATCCTCGACAGTGGTGAGAGCTAATGCTCAGTAGTGGAATCACCCTAAGTGGGCTATTCTCCACCTAAGTGCATATGCAATGCTCCAAAATAAACACACATTCAAGCAAATGCATGATCCTACTTGAATGTCTAACTCGATCATCTCATATCCCTTTAGTCCTCTCGACTCTCTCACACCCGCCTGCCACGATGAGAACCTTAGTTTTTATTTGCTCAAAGGGACAACCCTCCGATGTATATATATCAATTGTCGCCTCCGACGATTGATATTATGTATGGACTACCCTCCATGTATATTAATTCAGTCGAATTTGACGATTGATATTTTATCTGACTACCCTCCGATATATTCACATTTTTTAGACAACCCTCCAACCATTCTCTCAAGAATTACCTCATGCACTCACTTATCGTCCTAGTGGTGCTCCCAAAGGCATATGGAATGCATGATGTCGATTCCATTTCAATTTATAACACATGCGAATATATAATCATGCATATATTCATTACAATTTAAATCACACAAACATGTCGCGTAATTTCACCATCAATTACATCAAAATTAGCCTTCCACGTGGGCTAATGATCAAACACGAAAGCAACCTCGATTTGAATTACTCTCCTTAAACACATTATTTCACAAAATTATTTTGTGAACACTATTCTCGAGAATAGTGAAACCCCGACATTATTCCCTGCAGAACACAATCATTGGTTCACTTAGTGAACCCGAATTTCACCGCCATTTACGCCATACAAACCAATACATGATTTATTTCACACCACACAATTTCTAACTCCAAACACTGCACCGCCACGACCACACAAATGGGTAAAAAAATTTCTGAACATTTCCGGTCCCAAGATTTGGGACCGATCAAACGGCCCCTCACGGCCTCATTCAACTCCAAACATTAACAAAGTACTTAAATAAAGAATAAAACCCCAAGTAGGGAGAAACCCCTTACTTCTTGAGCTCGATTTAAAACTCCCAAAACCGTGAGCCCACGCTGGGCAGCCTCTCAACGTAACAACTTTCCTTTCGGGTCTCGAAGAATTCCGACGGCCGATTTCCGGCTTGGAATTTAGAGAGAAGTCTCTCTCTCTCTAAAGGAAAATCGCTATTTCACGCTGCCCAGCCCACTCGTGATCTTTTGGCTCCCTTTTTCATTTTAAGAAGACAAACACTATTCATTGTTTGTCTTTTTCTAACTTAACAATTCCAAAAATGACGTTTATGTCCTTCTTCCCAGCCATGATTCTACACTATCTCTACTGACCATTTTCATCATTTCACTCATGCCACTTATGGAACACGAGTACGTTGTTATATGTGACTTCACACATCGAAATCGCTTTATCAAGACCCGAAATGTGCAATGCCTTGAAAAACGTGCCAACTCCGACTGGTCTCTGGACCCGACGTAAATTGACAGGCTAGCTAGATTTCCCCCATGAGACTTGTCCCAAAGAAAGGAACCGCTTTCTTCATCCAAGATTCAGAGAATAAATTCACTTTAACCGAATTACAATTTGTAACCGAATTTACGATTTCGCCTCGCTTTCCAAATTGGAATTTCGTCTTATGCTAGGCATAAAAATAACTCCACATGTAAGCATGTTGAACTAGTTTAATTGAATAAGTCACCATAATGTGGATTTTTGATTATGTTTTTAGTACTATATATGACTTATTAATGCTAAAGCTATAAAAATATCTTAAAAGTTGAACAATATCATATGTTTCTTCACTAATTTTTGTAATTTAATGCTCAAAGCAAAGTGTGATGACTTGTAATGATAAGGACAAAGTTGATAATACAAATCAGCCTATGCAAGATATCGTAAATGCAGATTACATACCAAGAGTTATCCTAAAATTGTAAGATTATAGAAAACATAAAATCTTAACAAAATTCCATAATAAGCATGATGAATTAGAAAATTCCACATTGAGTATGGTGAATTAGTTTAATTAGACACGTCGAAGAAAAAATTGAATTTTTCTTCTTGCTACCATAGACTTGCAATTGAAGCAATGTTGACATTAAAGAAATAGTTAATTTTATTTTCGAATATATTGGAATATAATTAAAATTATGAACTTTGGTATGTATATTTAACAAGTCTAATTTTTTTAAATGAATTACATGTGATAATTAATTATTATAATTTTCTAATGTTTAGCTCAAAGAATGACTCGTAGTCATAGCTTCCAACAACCCAGAGATGAAGTCATGCAAGGTCAAGGGGATGTAGAGGATACTATAGCCCATGCAACATTGAACACGTGTCAGATTCCTTCCTATCCCAATAACACCCCTACCATGGATGGTGATTCTACCACTGGTAAGATATTAGATTAGCTTATTGGACATAATATTAATACTTGTTATATCTTAAATATGTCTAACTTTCTATATTATTTGGTTTAATGATGTTACTCTAAATTATTAATTAGAATTATTTAAGTTGGAACTAAAAATATATTAATTAATGATTGATATAATGTAGTCACCATAAACATTTGAAAGTTTACAAAGTGAATAGATATTTATGCATGTTGAATTAACTATGGAGAATATGATAACAATTGCTATGACAACATTTTATTTTTTTTTAAAACAACAATTTATATGAACTAATTAATTTTAATTGTGAAGTGTATAGAACGTAAGAAATTTCGAGGAGATTTCGAGGTGTTGGACCACAAATTGATTCAAGCTAAGAAATCACTTCAGGTTGAAATTAAACCAGAATATAATACTCCAACCGGTGTCAATAGTAGTAGAATGAAATCAGAGATAGAGACCATTGTAAGAAACTATGCACCATTGGATGTTGAGAAGTGGGTCGATATATCCGAGAGTGATAAAGTTTTCATGATGGAGAAATTACAACTATGATGTTTAAAGATATTCACCTGATATAGTTGTTTAATTATTTTTTGTTCACTCTCATGTTAATAATGTGATTAAATTTATATCACTATTGAAATGCATATAGTATATGTGTAAACCTAAATATGTATATGAACAAAAAGTACGATAATCTTTTTGTTTACAAGAAGTGTTACACAGAGTGTGTCATATTGATTAAAGTTTTTGATGGTGTTGTTAGAATTGTTTTGGTGTTGATATCATATGAGTGTATGCTTTTGCATTATTATCATTTTGCTATCATTATTATTGTTATAATGCTTACTTCCATTTTCGTTGATATAGTTTGTAAAATTTTATGTTATCATTTTAGTTTGAACATATGAAAGAAATACATTCTGTTTTTTTCATTTTATTCAGGTAAATATTAAGTGAGAAAATAAAATTTAAACTCTTAATATTAAGTATGGAGTATTGATTAACTCTGGAAAATGTAGTTTAAAGAACCAACCAATCAGTTGTTAGTCCTTGAATTTCTTTATTAATACATTTTAACTTCAAATTTGTGAGTTAGTGATACTTGTTATTTTATTATCTTTTCAATCTTTCTTTAAGGATCATCTCTTACATTATCATGATATCTTATAATTTAGGGAATGTTTTGTGACCATCTCCAACTAGAATCCCATATAGAGTAAACAATTATCTTTTTTCCTTATAATTTTTTATTTTCTAAACATTTAAGTATTATTCTGCTATGATTAATAAAATGAACTCTTTAGTGATAGACTTAACCTTGTTTTTTTATTGTGACTTGGAATAAAATTAAAAACTATCTAACTATTATGGTAAAATTTTTATATATAAGTTGTTATTATCCATGTTTTATCACTTACAAACCTAAATATATTTTATTTTACTATTTGTGGTGTAGAAAGTTTGTAATTGATCTTACTCAAAATCATGTGGAGAAGGCCACGAAAAATAAAATGGCTGCAAGGTATAGAGAGCATAGGAATAAGTGCTCAAGCATTTCAAGAAGTTCTCAATAGTGGCTGAGGTAAAAACAACATCCATGAGCAAACATGTTAGTGATCAAAGGCAATGGATTGGTTATGTGATAGATTTGCCTCGAAAAATTTAAGGTGAAGTCTTCATCAAAATCTTGTTTGGTTTGATTTTACATGTGAACATGATAATATACTTTTAATGCTGAAATTTTGATTTTAACTTTTATCATATAGCTACAAGCCAACATTGAACACCGAAAAATAGAAATTTTAGTGCCTTTACTCATCGAGGGAGATCACGATCCTTTGTACAACATGTGGAAGAATTAGTAAAATTTAAAAAACAATTCTCCAACTTTATTGATGCTTCCAGAATTAATATTGATTATTATATGAAGATCAATGATTTTCTATTGTTCAATGAGAGATATCAACTTTCATCTTCCTTCATAATTATCTTATCTCAATATTTATCGTTATTATATTGAATCTTTTATGAGACTTAATATTAAGTATTACATCCTTTTTATGTTTGCTGTCAAGTACGGCCGCATCTAAAAATTATTCTCGAAGTTATCAAAGCTATGGTGCATGTCATTGCAATTCTATGCATTAAGATCTAGTGAGTGAAAATTTTGAATATTCTTTTCTCGTTGCATGTCTTGTTTAGCCTTTTAAATTTAATGTTTATTTACAAAATAAATGTATGTCTAAACAATGACGATTATGTTGGAAGTTTTGTAATAATATATCTATTTAATTCCTTGAATTTAATGTTATTTTATAAAGTAAGTGTATTTTATACAATAACCACTATGTTAAATTGAAATAGGATAACATTTGTTTCTATAATAAAAGTTTTTATGTTATCTACATAACTTTTATATACAATGTCCATAATATTTATAGCAAGGATGTATTTTTTGATATTATATGTATGAGGTGAATTTAAGGCAATCAAATTGAATTCTAAAGTTGAAATTTTATTGTTTATATATCTATTTAATGATATCTTATATTATTTAATAAATAGATGGTTACCAAACTAAGTATGTGTCAATTATTTTATATGTTTTAACTATTTTCCTTACAATAGATATTGTGACTTGTAAATTTTATAATATACATTTTTATACAAAACACACATATTTGTTTTATCTTCGTAAGTGAATCAATTTATTATAAGAATTAGTTTTGGCTTGAAAATAATACATGAGAACAAAATTATATTGAAATACACACATGAGAATGACTTTACATTACTGCGGAATAACAAATACAAATATGGTTATTAATAAAAGATATTTCTTAGGTTCTTTAATAATTGTGATTGTAATGGATGCAATCATTTGAAAGATTTTAACTAGTCTATTATTTCTTAAAATTATATTCATATTGTTTACTTTTTTTTCATATTGTTATTTAGGCACTCATTAATAATCGGGACAAGCTGGAGTCCTCGAGAAAATCAAATTTTCTGAAAAATGGCAAAATGGTAATTTTGGTCCAAATTTGAAAATTTTCTAGATCTCGGATGACGAAACGAACTTCACCGTTGGAATCATCTCGCGAAATCTAGCTACCATGTTGAATTTCGTCGAATTCCGAGACAGTAGGAATTTCACTTTTTTCGAGGCAACAGAGGTAGTAATGCACACTTAAGCTCTCAGAGTGTATTAAGAGGCACCATGTCAAGATGTGGAAAGCTCACAAAACATTAGCCTAAGTGTGGGCCAGGGTGGACACTCACATCATGCCATTAGATGAAAATCTGTTAGATGGATATGGATAAGGTGGAATCCATGAGCAAATAGATGATGGACATGTGGCATCGAGAGGGTTTCTCTTGTCTCCATCTGATCACTGGTTGGGAGAAGAGAAGGAGAGAGGGTGAGAGAGGGAGAAACCGGTCGTGAGAGAGAGAAAAGAGGGGGAGTTTTAGAGAAAGAATCTCTACCTTCTCTCTAGAATTCTCACATCGACTCGGGCTTCACAGACAAGAAGCAAAGTTGCTCCCCATTTCGCAAGTATTGGCACAAGTGAGTACCGGCTTTGGGGAGTTTGACAAACTGAAGGTAGGGTTTTCCCACTTGATTTACCCCCTTATTTAAGTGTTTATAATGCTTGGGCTGATTTGAGGCCGTGGAGGGAGTCAGCTTTTGATCGGCCCCAAAACTTAGGACCTAATCAAGGAATACTTTTGAACTCGCTTTTGGACAGTAGACCGTTGCTTTGGGTGGTTGTGTGACAATTTATACAAATTATGCGACGATGTGTGCGAGGCCAGAAATGGCCATGGTTTTGCCTACAAAGTGGAACCAATGTTGATGAGTGGCCGCCACCGACGTTTCTAACGTTTTCACATTTTGGGACTCAAAAACAGCCCCGCTTGCATTGAATCAACAAAACGTCCATGTGTTATTTGCATGAAATATTGCTAAATGAATGGCTTTGAATTGTGTGGAATTTAACACGATAATGCATGTAATTAAATGTGTTAACATGATGTGGAATTATATAAAATTATAATTGTGTGCAAGCCATTGGAAATGAATTGTAATTAGCTCAAGTGAGCTAATTTTGATTTTATTGACATGAATTAAATAACATGTGGCATGTATGTAAATTTTGTTAATATATGTGTAAATGATATATTAGCATGAGTGGTTTGGAAATGGCATAATGTATTCCATGCAATGGGCACCCTAGAAATTAGGTGGAGTGCATGATACATGAAAGAAACTGGATAAAATGAACATGATTGTGAAAGGAATTTCGATGGAAGATTTTCCTGAGAATCAATGGGAGATGGTCCAACATATCACTTCGGATGAGGACCATGACTGTTTTGGAAAGTTCTCCAACCAATTCGACTCGGAGGGTAGTCCAATATTTTTACCGAAACTCAGTAATGTGTTTTCAAGAACAAAAAGCTTTTGTTTTGAAAATGAGATTTTCTCATACATGGCTTAGGCAAGTGCGAGGAGCTCATGAGACTTTCGAGATGGGATTGGGCATGAGACATTCAAGTAGGATCCCGAGATTTGCTTCGGGAGTGTGTGTTTACATTGAATCATTGCATGTGCACGAAAGGGAGTAACCCATGTAGGAAAATTCCACTTCTGGGCGTTGCTCACCCTGTCGAGGGAAAACTATTTCAGTACCGGGCAAGACTCTGGTAGTGTGTTTTCGTGAACAAAAAGTTTTTGTTTTGAAAACATTATTTTCTCATACATGGCCATGTGAGGTAGTCAGTGTGTAAGACCCGAGAAATTCCAATTTCTGAAAAAAGGGCAAAATCGTAATTTCGGTTACGAAATTGTAATTTCGGTTAAAAAATCCGTAATTTATTCTCTAGATCTCGGATGATGAAACAGATTGCACCGTTGGAATCGTCTCGCGAAATCTAGCTAGCACGTCGAATTGGCCGACTCACGACCCGAGACATCTAATTTACACGCGCTGAGGCATCGTGGTTCAGTCAGAACGACATTTTCGACGCGACGAAAGTCACATATAACACGTACTCAGCAGCCATAAGTGCATGAGTAGAGAAATTATTAAAATGGATATCGTAGATAGTGCCAAATGTCAAAACTGGGAAAGTAAGGACATAATTGTATTAATGGAATTGTTTTAAGTTGAAAGCCAAATTAGGAGAATAGTGTTCTTCTCCAATCAAAAAGAAAAAGCAAAACGTGAATTGGGAGGAGATGAGATGCAGTAGCCGACTTGGACAATTTTTAGAGAGAGAACGTCTAGCTTCTCTCTAAAATATCGCGCGATCCTCGACCGCCGCTAGCCGACAAGAAGGAAGTCGCTTCACGCGAGAGGGCTTATGTGGGTACCGGATTTGGTGAATTTCAACTCGGTATAGTGCTTCCCTACTCGTTTTATTCTTCTTGCTACTTTGTCGATGTTTGAGCTGAATGGTGTCGCGATGGATCGGTCCCAAAATCCCGGACCCAATTTGATATAGACTTGAACCAAACAAAAAATTGATCACCATCATAGATTGGTTGTTAAATGGGTGCATTTATGTGTTAATGCATGGGATGGTCTGTTTACGCCTAAATGGTCGCGGAAATGCGGGTTCAATGGCGGAACTGATGATTGGTGATTTTCGGGAATAGTAATCGAGGGTTTCACTATTCAGAATAGTGTCTATAAAATAATTTTGTAAATTAATTCTGTTTGGTCGAGTAATCTACAGAATTGCTCGTAGACTCTTATTAGCTCCACGTGAGCTAATTTTACGTGATGAAATGAGAAATTACATAACATGATTGTGTGATTTTAATTTTTTTATGTGAATATGCATGTTTGTGGTATATTCGCACGTGTTATAGACTCAGAATGAATCGTATCATGCATTCCATATGCACCGAATTTCTAGGACTGAGGAGTGAGTGCATGAGGTATCTAGAGAATGGTTTCGAGGGTTATCTAAAATCAAAAATGATCTTGAGGGTAGTCCATGCTAAAAATATCAATCGTTTGAGATTTCTGGCCCAATTGATATACACTCCAGGGTAGTCCATAACAATATCAATCATTCTGAGACGGCCCAATTGATATATACACATCTGGAGGGTTGTCCACAAAACAAATAAACATAATATTTCATACGAAGCTTAGCGAGTGTGAGGAGTTTCAGAGGACTCTGCACTAGATGATCATTAGACATTCAAGTAGGATCATGCATTTGCTTGATGTGTGTTTATTTTGAGCATTGCACCGCACTTAGGTGGAGTAGCCCACTTAGGGTGATTCCATTATCGAGCATTAGCTCACCTTGTCGAGGGATACTATTTTATTGTAATGTGAGCGTGCGACTAGCCGTCTTAGAGAGATCGTGAGGTTTAGAAGAAAGCTCTGGACAGGCTTCTAAGTTATGATGTATTACATGTATTAGAATTCTCTAATTTTAATATATGTTGTATAAGAGTAAAATTTGAACTTCAACTATGGTTGATAGTTGGATATATATACATTGTTATGAGTATTACTTATGGGCCCATGGCCGCAATCATAGACTGTTATATTGACCTGTCAGGGACAAGCTTTGTGCAAGCTCAGATTTGGTAGAACTCCCGTACAAAGGAGACTCTCGCCTCGATTCGTGAAAATGCCTGGGTCACCCAACATTCAAAGGTATTTTGCGCGGGTCGACGGTAGTCAACCTGACCCCTGCTGGGAGCCACACTAAGGAGGAATCCAGACATGGATCGCATGTAGACATCCAAGTAGGGATCAATGATTGCTGAGTGTGTGTTTCTAGTTAATCATCAGATTTCAGACCAGCGAGTGAACCCATTTAGGTAATTCCACTACTGTGCAACTGCTCGCCCTATCGAGTAAATATTATTTCGTGCACAGGAGCGACGGAAGGCTGCACTTGAATAGAGGGCCGCTTTCTGAGAAGAAAAGCCTGATCAGGGCTTTGTTATCTTTTGTAAAACATGTGGTATTAGAACTTTTTAAATTTAATATATGTCAGATTAAGAGGATGTAATCAACTCTTGAACTATGGTAGTATAGTTGGATGTATCTTGATGAGTATAATGTAGGCCACAGGACCATTTTTACACATGTATGGGTCTCATGACGTGAGACACGAGATTTTCGCAAGTTAACTGCGGGTCAACGAGACACCTCGATAGCGTCACACAAGCACCATGCCAAATAGAACTTTTCAAGTTAATGCATTGACTTCTCGAGAATGGTTGCAACCAAGAAGCACAAACTTCTTTGTGAGTTTTCTTTAGAAATCTTGTACTTCTTTATTTAATTTATTGATTCATGAACTTATTTGTAATTTTAATTTACATTACTATGCTGGTGTTTTCAAATTAGAATTTTGTGATGTTCACTTGATGATTTTGCAAATGTTACATAGAAATACATTACATTAGTTTTATTAATTTTTTTATTCTATATATAGTAGGAAAATTTGTAAACATGCTAATGAAATGGATCTAAACCTTCCAAAATTATGGTACTCATAAAGAACATGCTATAAAACATTATGATATATGCTCCAATATTTAAATTTTCTTTTGTCTTGTGAAAGAATGTTAAGAGTTGTAAAAGCAACCGGTGGCGAAGGTGGTCAAGCCTTATGCGGGGGCGATATATGTGTTCAGTGCTAGGCTCGAGATACGGATATATTAAGGCCTAGGTCATGGCCTAAACCACCCCATCCTCATCAAGGTCTCTGGACATGCTAAGTCACATCGAGAGATAAGAATTTGAAAATGAGCTTAAAGCGGCATGAGAGCTCATCCGAAGTCAAGAGACTCGAATCAAGCACAACCAATCCCGGAAGATCAGTTAGTTAGCTTTGTTAGTGGAAATGCGTCGGCATGCATCAAAGATCAAGCTCGGGAAGTTCATCTCCCTTCACATGATACAACATTCATGGATTCCCTAATCACACTTTATGGATATCATAAAACTTGGTTTATTTTTTGGGGACAATATCTCTTTTTGGCATGTATATGGTTTCTTGTTTTGGGACATTCATCTCCTTAACTATACACAACTCATTGATTCCTAGCCACACTTTATGGATACCATACCACTTGGTTTTTTTTGTGTTTGGAAATTATCTCTTCTTGACATGTATATATAGTTTTGCTTTTTGGGAGGCACATTATATCTCCTTGACATGTGTTATGGTACATTAGATGCTGCAGTTTTGGATGTGATCATATTTTGCATGTGTTAGTTTCACTTTTCTTTTAGTTTAAGTTATTCATTTTACAAATGTGGATATTAGTCTATACTATTTCTTTATGTTATCATATTTTGTCACGGGTGCTAGTCTTCAACTTTCTTTTATACCAGACACATAATATTTTATAAATCTGGATACTAATTGGTACAATTTGTCCTTATATATGAGTTTCTTAGGTATTTGATGGAGATACTATAGAGTATGTGTTAGAACTATGACACATAAGTATTTGATGGAGATACTATAAATTATGTGTTAGAACTATGACTATAATTTACTTATTCATTTGTAATTTTTATTACTAATCTATAATAAATTCAACTCTGAGACACGTTTATGCTTTATTATATTTTATAATTTAATTATTAAGAAAAATTTTATTTAATATTTATGATAAGAAAATACAATTATTATTATTATTATTATTATTATTATTGTTGGAATTTTTTGGATGAGGAAAATAAAATATAAGTGAAAAACAACGTGCAACTCTCATGCTATTTCAAACATTTAAAAATGCCTATAAATGAGCACAATAGATAAATCCAAAATTAAAATAAACAAACTACCTTTGACCCACTAATTTATCCCATTCACAACTAATTCTCCACATTTATCACATAAATAAAAACTCTCAACAACCGTGGACTCACTCTCACAATTAAATAAAAATAAAAACTTTCCTAACTAATAGGAACTGTATTAGAGACAAATTTTGAATCGATCTTCCAACTTTGAATCAGTCTTCAACACTCTCCCTTGATTTAAAGTTGCAGAAGTTTTTATTTTATTTTTCATGGAGCACTTCTCTCCATATTTTCAAATTTGTGAAGCACTTCTCTTCACCTCATGATGCACGTCTCATCATCTTGTTGATGCACTATCTCATCAACCTTCACTTGGTATTAGAGCACTTATCTCTAAAAACTCTTCTTGGTGCACTTCTCACCAATTAATTCAAAAGAGAGTTTCTTCAACCTCTTCTACTGCATTTGCTTGTTCCATTTTTGTTCTACAATTTTTGTAGATGCCAAATCTTTTGCACTTGAAGCAGTAAGGCTTTCCCTTGTGCAACAATCTTTCTCTTCATGTCCAATTTTTTTGCAATGATCACATCGAGGAGTCTTTCATTTTCCCTTTGACTCTTTGGCTAAATATGCTACATCAACCACCTGTTCATTTGCTTCCCGCCTCATAGTTCTTCTTTGATCCACAGCTTGAAGTGCATTGATTAATTCTACAAACTAATTTTTGATAGATCCTTAGAGTCTTCAAGAGAAGAAATTTTAGATTCATACCTTTCAGGCAAGCTTACAAGAAGCTTTTCCACAATTCTCTGAGTAGGAAAATCTTCACCAAGTAATTTGATCACAGTTGACTATGGTCCTTAGGTTCTTGCCATACTCTTTCACACTTTGATTCTTTCATTTGAATCTCAAATTCCTTTTGAGATTTCAAAATTTACATCAACTTTGTTTGATTATTACGCTAAAATCTTCTTTGAGTTTGTCCCATGCTTCTTTTGGCGATTCATAAGTCATTATGCTTGTAAAAACTGCATCTGATACTGCTGCATGTATATAAGTGAGTGTCTTTGGTTTCTTTGCCAATTCTTCTTCATCTTTTTAGGCGTGTTAGTATTGGATTTGGTGGAAGCGATTCAGGATCAGCATGTTCTCAATAACCTCCCACAAACTAGGACCTTTTAGATTATGCCTTCATTTTGTGTATATGTGATCATTTTTACATTTGTAAGAGTAGGAGTAGGAAGGCCAGAAAAATTATTGATTGCCATCAAAATCCTCCACGGACCCATAGAACTATGGCTCTGATACCATGTTGGAATTTTTGGATGAGAGAAATAAAATAGAAGTGAAAAACAACGTGCAACTCTCATGCTATTTCAAACATTTAAAAATGCCTATAAATAGGCTTACAATAGATAAATCAAAATTAAAATAAACAAACTAACTTTGACCCACTAATTTATCCCATTCACAACTAATTCTCCACATTTATCACATAGATAAAAACTCTCAAACAACCGTGGACTCACTCTCACAATTAAATAAAAATAAAAAAAAAAAAAAAAAAAAAAAACTAACTAATAGGAACTATTAAAGAACAAATTTTGAACTAATCTTCAACTTTGAGTCAGTCTTCAACAATTATTATTATTATTATGATTATTATTATTGTTGTTATTATTATTAGTTTTATTATTTGAAAATCAAAGCTTCATAAATAAAGTTTACTATTTTTATTTTTATTATTATTATTATTATATAAAAAGCAAAGCTTCTTAAATAAAGTTTCGATCAAAATATATTTAGCAACGAAATTATAATTTTCATTGTTGTATGCATTTAATTTAGCAACAAATTAACTCATAATTAGAATTTTTCGCAACAAAATTTCATTTAACAACGAAAATTTTGTCAAAATGTTATTGGAGACAATAAAAATTATGTCTCTACTTAAGGTATTAGAAACGAAATATTTTATTTGTTGCGAAAACCTTCACTTGACGAGGATAAGGCGACGTCCACTGAAACAAAATATTTTCATTGCAAAATAGTTTTTGTGAAAATATTAATCCTTTGGCTACAAAATAATTACGTTGCTAATTACCATATTTCTTGTAGTGAGGGTTGACTAAATAATAATTATCGGAGGGTAGTCCATATAAAATATCAATCGTCGGAGTCGGCCCAATTGATAAACATCGGAGGGTAGTCCATATAAAATATCAATCGTCGGAGTCGGCCCAATTGATATACATCGGAGGGTAGTCCACTAAATATAACATCGGATTTGGTCCATTACTTATATCGGAGGGTTGTCCACAAATATAAACAAATATCTTTGTTGAAAATAATGTTTCTCATCGTGGCTTAGGCAAATGTGAGAGTCGAGGTGAGGACTCGGGGGATGAGTTGATCGGAGTAGACATTCAAGTAGGATCATGCATTTGCTTGAATGTGTGTTTATTCTGGAGCGTGCATATGCACTTAGGTGAAGTAGCCCATTTAGGGTGATTCACTGCGACGATAGCTCACCTGTCGAGGATTATGTTTTTAGTGCGGGAGCTCAAGAGGAGACGGCTCATCCTGAGACCCGTTTTAGAAGAAAATAGGGTTGTGGCTTGGTTATCGTATGTATACATGTATTAGAGATTCTAAAATTTTAATATATATTTGTATAAAGTCATTTATTAACTCTTGAAACTATTGGATATAGTTGGATATAAATATTGTGATGAGTATTGGACACATGGGCCCGAGACGTTTTACTCATGTGATTGATGTTGGGACGGGTTATGTACGAGGTTATGTATCCGGGTAGAGCTTCCCATTACAAGGAACTACGCCCGATTTTCGTGAAGAATGTCGGTGCGGAGCATTCCACGGCGTGTTCCGCGAGTTGTGGGTAGTCAACGGACCCCGGGATTTGGGCGTCACAGCTTGGTATCAGAGCTTAGGTATACGGCTACCTAGGGCTTGAGGGGATTTGGGCTTAGGCCATAGTCGTGTAAGAACATCACCACTAGGTGTGGTTCGATGTTAAGTTTAGGTATGAGATTACCTAGGAAATCACGGGACAAAACTAGGACCTTTGCATGTGTTTTGTGTGTGATCATGTAGATTGATGAATTGAAGTGTGAATGGTATGTATAGCATGTTGCTTGTTATGATGGTTTGTGTACTTAGATAAATAGCAAATAGTGTGTTGGAAAATGGTTGGAGTTTTACAGTAGGTAAAACTGGAAGAGAAAGTAAAGGAAATAAATTTATTTTGTTTATTGGATAATGAAATTGAATTTTAATAAATTTGAGGTTGAATATTAGGATTAATGTGAGAAATTGAAGGTTGAGGAAATGTTTGGACAAACTGGTCCAGAAAAAAAAAAAAAGAAGAAAATGGTTTTCGAAGGTTTTACAGTGTAAAACTGAAGAAAAAGTGAAGAAAATAAATTTTTATAAGTTTATTTTGGTGTACTGGAGAATGAAAAAAAAAATGGATAAGTATTTTTTTGTGTCTCCGGTAGCAAATAAATAGAAGAAAAAATTGATGAAGTGAAGAAAATCATTTTTCTAAGGTGTTTGGTAGTTTGAAAAAAAAAAAGGTGAAGAAAATCAAAGAAAATAATTTTTTATTTATTTATTTGAGTGTTCTGGAAAAAAAAAATTATGAATATTTTTGGGTATTTCAGTAAATTTGGAAATAATACTAAAAAAACGAAAAAAACATTTTTTTGGTGCAAAGCGGAATTAGACTCTTGATTGTATTAATGAGAAAATTTGTATTCACGACATGGTAGTGTTGGAGTGCGAGTTTTAGCCTAAGTGTATTGCAATATAGCTTGTGGAGTAGCAATTGTATTGCAATAGGAGGAAGCAAATTTGGAAAATTGTATTACATCTGAGGAATTGTATTACAATGAGGGACTACAAGTGGGTTGAGGAATTGTATTGCAGGGTATTGCATTGTATTGCAATATATGGAGTGCAGTAGGTTAAAAATTGTATTGCAATACACCTTTGTGTATTGTGAACAAAAGGCTACTTGAATGGTTGAATTGTATTGCAATACACCTTAGTGTATTGCAATGAGGCAGGCTTGAAGGCTGTTGAGGATTGTATTGCAATACTTGAATTGTATTGCAACTTAAGTGAACAGTAATCTATGAACATTAATCTATGAACATTATTTTGTAGGCATTGACGGTCAGCGATATTTGTGAATAGTAAATTTTGAAAACAAATTTTTTTTTTTTTGAAAATTTTATTTTATTTTGAAAAATAAATGATACAAAATTTTAGAAAAAATAAAATTTACTGAAAAATTAAATTTTGTTGCTAAAAATGTTTTAAATGTGGAATTGATTGCCTTGCATTACACCTTGTAAATCACGAGGGACTTAGTGTATACAACGTAATGCATGTATGAATAGTGTCTCGAGGCCCCCGCATTTACGCCTTTGAGATACGTAATTAATGTTGCATGTTATGATTGCGATTGTTGCGTGAAGTGCATGGTGTAATGCGTATAGGAAAAGGGTGAATGGAGTTAGGAACTATGACCTTAGGGATTTGGATACTAAAATGAACAAGAAAGCATAGGATTTTATTGAAATAAATAGATTGAGTGGATTGAAATTTAGTGCCACTTAGAAATGAGCAGTCGAGTTCATGGTTTGTCAAGTCCCATTAGTAATTGGCATGTGCATTGCTAGTTAGACTGAAATGAAAATTAAATGATTCTTGTTGCCATTGGAAATACGTAGATGGCTAGTCGAGGACAAGGACATAGAGGGCATCCACAGGGCATTGGTCAGGCACCACCAGTATTTGATAAGCAGACCTTTGTTAAGGCTGTAGGTATTGCGCCGGTTGCTATCGCCTTGGTGGCATGTAATTAGTCGGGAGATCCCAGTAACCTCAGGGGTTTAGGCGCATCATCCTCAGGCATTCACGGGAAGGAGATCCGTGGTGGCGGACCATTGGCTCATCTGAAACGAGAAGGTGTTAGAGGCTATGGAATTACCTCGACACTACTAGGATTAGATAGCTATGTTCTACAGCTAGAGAGTGAGGCCAATACGGTGGAGATGGGAGCGAGGACCTCTGAGGCCTTAAAGGGCCTACGTTTGTAGGTTCTCCCTAGGGATTAGAGGCGAGATTAGGATGATATGTCGAGGGTTGCGAGTTTGGAGATCTCGGGGACTCTACTCCACAGTGGACTGAGGATCATGGACATGTCGGAGATTCGATGTCATCACGGGGATGGATTGGCTGACGGCTTGGGATCGTTATCGATTTTGAGGCGTGGGAGGATTTACCGCCTATCACGGGGCCCGGTACTCGTGTAGTATTCGGGGGACAAGCATGATGTTGCCCCCGGTTATCACGGGAGTCGGGTGACGAGTGCGAGTTGGGTTGGCTCGCGAGCCTTACAGAGGGCGGAGAGACCGGACCGAATCCCACCTCGAGTAGTGTGCGAATATGTGGATGTTTTCGGATGAGCTACATGGACTACCTCACGGAGGTTGCAGACTCCGGTATCGTGAGTTACACCACGGTATTTCACCCCATCTCTATGACTCCGCATAGGATGATGGCACCAGGTTGAGTTACAGGAACTCAAAGTCCCGATTCACGGAGAGCTGACTAGACGAGGGTTCATTAGGCGAGAACTTGCGCCAGGGCGCTCGGTTATTTGCGAAGAAGAAGGGCGAGACCCTTGATGGCCATTGATTACCAGCAGTTGAGCAGGTTCACGATCAGAATCGGTTACCATTACCGAGGATTGGCTTGATTTTTGATCGATTGAGAGGAGCGCGAGTCTACTCTAAGATAGAGCTTCACTTGGTTACCATCAGTTGAGAGTTAGGGATACAAATATCCCTAAGACGGCGTTAGGGCATATATAGGCACTGAGTTTACGTTGCCCTTTGAATTGAATGTAGGCATTCATGGACCTCATGCATAGAGTGTTCCAACCTTATATAGATTAGTTTTTCGTAGTCTTCGTGGGAGAGACCGAATGTCAATCTTCGAGATACGTAGTTTCTTGGGATTGGCTGGGTATTACAGGAGATTTGAGAATGGGCTGAAGTTGTCCATTCGGGGCAGGATCGAAGGACTTCGCCTACGGGACATGGACTCCATGGTTGGGACATTTTGACCATAGAGAGAGATCGGATTCCGGGCTGGGATGCAGTGTTAGTAGCAAGAGGAGGATCCAGCCTTCTTCTAGTTCGGGAAGAGGCATAAGACTTACTTCACCGCGGTTTCGGGACGGGGGCGGGTTGGGCATGTGAGACGGGATTGCCTAGAGACGGGGATCCCGGGAGGGCTTTGGGACAGCCTTGATCCAGTTAAATTTGTAGAATAGAGAGTATCACGGTTCATTCCTCCAGCGCCTTTAATGCGAATTCGGAGGAACCGGTTTAGTTTCGGGTCTTTATCTGAAGCACTCCCGGCCCGGCTCTGAATAGACCGAGAGGGCGGAGTGTGGTGAAGTCGAGGGGCGGTCGAGTTGCGTTGAGCGTATTAGTGGACCTTAGGGTGGTAGACATATTGGTTGTTGATGTCGGGCTTGACATGGATAGGTTGACAGCCGTCGGGATGTCGATGGTGGGACCTTAGCCGGGTTGTCATACAGGCCGACCTTGGATTTGGGCTTAGAAGTTAAAGACCTTTGAAGCTAGGTATAGATGTTCTTAGGATGTAGGGTGAGTTGATATGATAGGTCGGGATTTTGGGTGGGAAGTCTCGAGATTACGCTTGGTGGATCCCTAGGATTGGTGTCCGCGGTATGGCATTGTGCGTTCGTGTGCCGCGGTAACATCGCGTCGAGTCGGGTGTGAGTTACGCAGTGCGGTCATTCACCACTCTTGGTGAGTGTGGGTTGAGTTTGTCTTTGGGACTCGATCAATGAAGACTCATGGATTCGATTCGATGGATGAAGAGTAATTAGAGTGTGTTAGACGAGAAGCAAAGGGGGACCGTTAATCCCCTAGGTCGGGATCACAGGTTAGGGTGTAAGAGACCCGGGGAGATATCTCGAATTTATGTGTGAATGTAAGAGGCTCGAAGTGTAAGCCGAAGAGTTATGTTAATCGAGATGAAAGCACACGGTCAGGTTATCACGTAGACTTAGAGTTGAGTGATAGGATTGGGAGTGACTCGAGATTTGGATACCCCTTTGGAAATTGCATTGGGTGTTGTTAAGCCAGCAAGGGCTCGGAATATGGATGTCATTCATGACATGGATTAGGTTGATGGTCCATTGGATTGTCAGCAATTGTGACCTTAAGAAGGTCAGCGTTTACACACAAAGTAAGGGTTGTGTAGGGTTACACGTTGTGTGGATTATATACAGGTGTTAGAGGACACGCTGCGAGCATACGTCCTGGGTCATAAGGGTAGAGGAGCATTTGCCGCAGTGGAATTCGCCTCTATTGATAGTTATCAGGCGGGTACTCTGGTCTTTCATGAGGCATTGTATGGGAGGCCATGTAGATCACCGTTATGTTGGACCGGGTGGGAGAGGTTCCATCAACGGTCTGATCTGATTAAAGACACCTCGGAGAAGGGTGGGCTTGATCTGTGAGCGTCTTCTCACGGCTGGCCGTAGAGTTATGCGGGATGTACGACGTCGACCATAGAGTCAGGAGTTGGGGATGCGTCTTCTTAAAGGTGATGCCTAAGGGAGGTGGTCGGGTTGCGAAGCATGGGAAGCTATCGCGAGATTCATTGGGCCTTCGAGATACTCGAGAGGGTAGAGCCTTTATTCTTGTACAGTTGGCTTCTTGCCCGACACATGACAGGTGTCCAGCGGCGGGTATTTTGCGTCTCGATGCTCGTTATACTCGGATCCGGCTCATGTGGTGGATTGAGGATAGATTGAGGTTGACAACGATGGGACCCGAGGAATTGGGACCGGTGTGCATTTGGATAGCCGTGACCAGGTTTGCGATGCAAGACCGTCGGGCTAGTGAGGTCTTATGGCGGCACTATGAGTGGAGGAGTCAACGTGGGAGCGAGGAGGACATGATCACGGGCCACCTATCCCTTCTTGTTTAGGGATGAAGGTACATAGTTTAGTCGTTTCATGTTTAAATGATGAATTTACATGCATAGTAAAGTACACGTTGCATATGCATGTGAGTGATTCATGATTGTCAAATTTCGGGGCCAGAATTCCTTTTAAGAGGAAGAATGTAAGACCCGAGAAATTTCCAATTTCTGGAAAAATGGCAAGATCGTAATTTCGGTCAAAAATCAAAATTTTATTCTCTAGATCTCGGATGACGAAACGGATTTCACCGTTGGAATCGTCTCATGAAATCTAGCTAGCACATCAAATTTTGTCGAATTTTGAGACAATCGGAGTTGGCACGTTTTGAGGGCATCGCATTTCGGGTGCCGTAAAACGATATTCGATGTGAAAAAAGTCACATATAACACATACTCATGTGCCATAAATGGCATGAGTAGAGAAATGATGAAAATGGACGAGATGAGTGTAGGAGTAACAAAGCCCAGGAAAGAAGGGACATAATGGTCATTATTTAAATTCTTAAGTTAGAAAAAGACAAATTAGTGGCTGATGATTGTCTCCTTCAAATTGAAAAGAACAAAATGTAGGGAGGAGGAGAAGTTTACGATGGGTTGCCGATTTGGGTTTAGTGAGGAGAACATCCACCTTCTCTGGTGTAGCGATCGATCGTCGAAATTCGTCGGGACGAGAAGGAAAATTTGCTCACGCATCAGGACCTCTGCGTGAGCCTGCCGTTTTAAAGTTTTCGACAAACTCTGTGAGGTAGGGGTTTCATCCTACTTGAGTTTTACACTTTATTTAAGTGTTATATGATGTTTCGGTTGGTTTGAGACCTTGAACGGCCGTTTGATCGGTCCCTGAGCTGGGGCCAAGGTGTGGAAATTTTGGGACATTCTTGGTCAGTCCGTGGATGTTGGGGGCGATTTGGGTATTGTATGATAATTTATGGAATAAATCATGTATTAGGTTTGTATGGGGCCGGAAATGGCCGTGAGGTCGAGTTCGCAAGAGTGGCTGGAGTGATTGGTGATTTGCGGGAGCAATTAACCCCGGGGTTTCATGTTCATAGAGATAGTGTTCACAAAATATTTTTGTGAAAATGTGCTTCAGTTGAGTAATTCAAATCGAATTCTTTGCGTGTTTGATCAACAACCCAGTGGGCTAATATTTAGTGTAATGGAATGTGAAATTACATAACATGTTTGTGTGATTTAAATTATGTGAATATATGCATGATTATATATTTGCATGTGTTATAGAATTGTAATGGAATTGGCATCATGCATTCCATATGCACTGGGACACCCTAGAACAATAGGAGTGAGTGCATGAGGTGATTCTCGAGAGAATAGTTTCGGAGGGTTGACTAAATAATAATAATTATCGGAGGGTAGTCCATATAAAATATCAATCGTCGGAGTCGGCTCAATTGATATACATCGGAGGGTAGTCCACTAAATATAACATCAGTTTGGTCCTTTCATATATCGGAGGGTTGTCCATAAATATAAACAAATATCTTTGTTGAAAATAATGGTTCTCATACATTGGCTTAGGCAAGTGTGGGGTCAGTGAAGGACTCGGGGATGAGTTGATCAGGTGAACGTTCAAGTAGGATCAATGCATTTTGCTTGAATGTGTGTTTTGTTTGGAGCTTTGCATATGCACTTAGGTGGAGAGTAGGCCATTTAGGGTGATTCCACTACTAAGCGATAGCTCACCTGTCGAGGATTATATTTTCAGGTACGGGGGCGCACGGGGGCCGCTCATCCTAGAGACAGTTTAGAAGAAAGCCAGTTGTGGCTTGGTTATCATTATGTACTACATGTATTAGAAATTCTAAAATTTTAATATGTTGTATAAGAGTCATTTATTAACTCTTGGAAACTGTGAATATAGTTGGATATAAATATTGTGATGAGTATTGGTTTATGGGCCCGAGAGGCCGTTTTACTCATGTGATTGATGTTGGGACAGGTTATGTAGGGTTATGTATCCCGGGTGAAGCTCCCCGGGTACAAAGGAGACTACTGCGGAGTTTTCATCGAGAAATGTCGGGTCACCCGACATTCACTAGTGTTTCCGCGGGTTGACGGGTAGTCAATGGACCCCCGGGATTTGGGGCGTCACAGTTCGGGCTCGACTCGTTTAACTTAATAAATGAGTTCAGCGGGCTTTAGCGAGGTCGAGCCCAGAAGCGGCTCATGATAGCTTCGACTTAGATTTACAACCCTATTTTTAATAAAATGTTTTATATAAAATATTGACATACAACTAAATTAAAAGATAAAATGATAAAGTTTAATTAACTTGATTGAAGTTCAAGAGTTAAAATATTCATCATGTTCATTTATAGGAAAAATTTGTTGGGCATCAAGTCTTCTCCATGTTCACGAGCTTGGTTCATGAGCATTCCTGCGAGCATTCACGGAGAGCACAGTTAGCAGGCTTGCTTTCGAGAGCCTATTCACGAGCACATTTACAAGGTGTGAGCGAGTTTGAGGGTGTTCAAATTTGGCTTGTTTAACTTATGAGCTTCAAAATAATTTTCGGGCTCGGCTCGTTTAACTTAATAAATGAGTTCGAGCGAAGCTCTTGAGTCGAACTCAAGCAACTCATGAGTAAAATCGGCTCGGTTATAATACAGAAGAGACTGACTTTTATTTTTATATTTTTATTTATCATTTATCTTTTATTTTATCGCATCTTTATCATTGGTTATTCCATGTTGCAGTTCTCAATTTTCTATTTATATTTATACAACTTTAGATGATCAATAACGGATATGCAAATTTTGAGTAAATTCGATCCAACAATTTTACCACTTTCCCAAGCAAGCTTGGTTTTATCAAACCATGTGCTAGTTATGAACTACGTGTAAGGACTGACTATAGAGTTTATAGTACAAGGGTAGTAAAGAAGATGAAAGTGTGAAAGTGGTTGTCAATTTTTCAAAAGCTAGTAGAGGCATGGAGAGGTTAGAGCTATATTGCTAGGTGTATAATAGGTGTATGGTGGATGCACTACAAAGGAAAATGTCGAACAATGATGTTTTTAATGCGTCATGAAATGTGATCGATGATGCTTGTTTAAAGTGTCATCCATCCGACTGTCATTATATGTATTAACCAATGGCAGCTTCTAGAGCGTCATCTTTGACAAGGAACACCATCTTTGGGCGATGTTGACAATGACCCATAAAAGTGTCATTGTTGAAGACATTTTATATTAAAAAATAATATTTATATTTTGTTATTAAAATAATAATTTCCTATATAATTAAATAAAATAAAGCCTCAAAATTAAATTGAATTCATTGATAAAATATCTTCAAATATTAATGTATAACATAATCCAAATAATCCTTTGTAAGTACTTAAATATAATAATTACATACAAATTTGTTCATTGTGTTAAAGATATTTCAATAACAAATTTTAAACATTTCAAACAAATTAAAGAACAAGTATTAAAATGACAACTACTAAAGCTATATTTTACAAGAATAATTTCCATAGACAACTTTGTTGATATAATAATCATAGTTCGATATCACCCCCTTTTGATATGTGAAAGGATTTTCTTGCTTTCGATAAGTCACATTCAATGAGGCATAACTTCCAAGGTCGAAATTCAGCATGATGATGACCAGACATGAAGGTGGAATCAACGGGCGAGCAAAAGTCATCTTTGGACGGTCTCATGAAGCTACTTGCGACATGAAGCAATAGAAAATTACTGAACATCCTCATTATAACTTGCATTCAACAAAAAAATAAAAAATAAAAATATATGTTTGTACCAAGTAGATAAGAACAAGGGTTTTATTTGTGTGACAATTATGACACATTCTTTTAATAATAAACAAAAATTTATCTAAAAGCATCTAACAAAATGAACCTTATAACAACAGGGACATGGATAATAAATAAATACAAGGAAGATAAATGAACTTGTGTACCAAATCTTTATGTCGGAGGCATCCAAATTTATTTGTAGTATTACCTTGGAGATTTAGATGAGCATTTCCAGGAATGAGCTTGAACAATGCTAAATTTGCAAAAGCATTGTTTTTTCCTTATTCACACTAAATATGTGGGCCTAAGAGTAAGTAGAGTAGCGAATAAGGCTGCAGGTAGAAGTTCCAGAATTCAGAAAAGCAAACAAAACTAACATAGAAGAGCAACCATGCTTTTAACCTATCCCAAACAAAAAAGGTTAGATACTTTGTTGATCAAATTGTCCTTTAAAGTAGAAACTAGGGAGGTCTTTTTTAGTAAGAAAAATATTAAGGCTATCAGTGACTGGATTACTTCTAACTAACAAAATCTTCTGGTAACAACTTGAACAAGAACAAATTATTAAGAGTACATCAAAACCAAAGAATTTCACCAAGTAGCCAAGATGAGAGTATTAGGATGAATGAGTGGAAAATATAGAAGACATTAAAGTCAACCCTTAATTAAAATCACATATATATGAAGCCTACTAGGAAAATAGAAAGCGAGATAAACTAACTAATCACCATTGTAGGACATGTATAGGGATAGTACAAAACGACAAAGTGATGGGCTGGTGGCACCATAAGGCTCAGATAAAATATGGAAGCCCATGGCACAACTAGCATGAGAGTTATCATAAGTAAAATACTTTATTATTTAAATGATTTCAAGAAAATGCTCACATTACTTATTTTCGGTTAGATGATTTTAATAGTTTTTAAAGTAGAAGAAGATTGGGCTAAATCTTGAGACATGAGATTTTGAAAAACTCTTGATTGTAGAGGCTGAGCCTTGTAAAAAATCTTGCACTCAATCAAAGAGGCTTTTGGTTGTCTTTAGTTAACACTAAGATGTTGAATAAATAAAAATCATGCAAACAATTACCATTTAACTAAAAATGAAACATAAAGAATTTAGAATAGGTCTCGAAAAATGAAATATAAGCAATTGTTCCTGCTCTTCATTTTGGTTAGAAATGTTTCCCATTTTTCATGTTCTTTCAGATATTGAAGCGGTTTGTTAGAGAATCAATGGTTAGTATTAACAACAAGTGAACCCAATTGTTGATAGAGAATGGAGATGAATATAATAAGAAAAAAAAAACAAGGAAATAGAGGAGGGGAAGAGGATAAGCCTTGTTCTTGGGATTGGCAGGGGCAGGGTGTATGTGCATTATTCTATCTTGGCAAATAGGGCTTCAGTTTAGTCTAGCAAGAAGTAAAAATGATAAAAAAAAAATAGAATATACATTTTGGCTTGATTGAGTATTTCTGATTGTTTGTGACTATCTCATCATTTTCCTGTAGTGGAGGGAGATAAAGCGATTATCTCATCATTACACATGGTGGTAGTTTTCATTTCACAACTCATAAACTCACCGCTATATCCCCAAAGACATTTATTTGGGATGATGTTTTCCTTCAGTTTTGTTTTCTCTTTGTCACAAATGATGAACTGAGTTGTAGTACATTCCTTTTCCCCACCTTTCATAGAAATTGAGCTACAAAAATAGAAGAATCAATAATCTAATATGAGTTCACACTAGTTAATTTGGAAGAAAAATGCATCACTCATCCCTACAAGCCCACCTATCCACCTCGGCAAACCCAGAAAAAAAAAACCCCCAAAACCTTCCGTTTCAGATATTCATTCATTAAAAAATCAAAATTGAAACCACACCCATAGCGTCCTTTCTCTACACACGATAAAAATTGCGAGGCTTCAAGAACCACTTTGTATCCACTCATAAACAAAAATCACACAAACCTACGGTTCAAAACTTATTCTACTTGAATCTAAAAGTTCAAATAAAAACCCACCTCTCATACCCAATAAATAGAGACGAAAATTGATTCCAAAAAGAAAAATATACAAACCATACCAAAAGATAAAACTTTAATGTATTAGATTACCAAGATGAATCTCATGGGCACATTATGACTTAGCCCTCGATTTCTCTCCATTTGTTAGCAAATCCAAAGGCAAATCGGTAGGAAAGGAAGAACTTCACCATGGGAAGTCGAGTTCCACACACAATCCGTCTTCATCCATATATCTGAAACAAAATCCCATGAATTGAACAAGCAAAATAAAAGAAAAGAAAAGAAAATGACTCATTAGGTGGAGCGAAGAAGTGAGAGCGTAGTTGGTGGGGGGTGAGAGGTGGAATCTTGACCTCAGCCTCCATTATGGATGAGGTTAGGGTTGGAAGCTTGAGGTTGAGGGAGGCCATCATGTTGGTCTTTGGCCTGAACATCATAAGCGCGAATCTTACAGGGTTTTGATATTTTAAATCTATATATATACTATGATGCTTAAAAATAGCGTCAATACTTTTAAACTTATGTGGTTCAATGGCGGCTTATAAGAACTGTCATAGAAAGGCGTCATTCGATATACCTGCAGTAATGACATTTTTTAAATCATTAATTGGCGTCATTTTTAGTTTTTGTAGTGAGGTGTGTCATTTAGTGGGATCAGTGTTTGATGTCTTTTCAATGCAAAATCTGGTTTAGTCATTGTGAGATTTTTATTTTAAAAATTTTTAAACGATGTCTCAGTCGAGGAATGTCTGGCCCTTATTATTTCACTTTGTGAAGTTTGTTGATATGGATTCAATATAGTCTTTTGTCATCACCATTTTCTATTTTAATTTTTTTAGAGATTCAAAGACTCCAAAACATAGTTAAATTTTATTTTTTTTATTTCATGTAGATAAATAAATAAATAAAAACCAAGATAATGTTTATTTTTATTTATTTTTACATTTATTTACTTTGTATATTACATTATAATATTTTGTTATGAATTCGATCTCAGAACGTCCACCTCACCTGATAAATGATCAACTCTTTTAAAAGTTAAAGCATAGGATTTTAATTTAATATGAATATCATAGCTTACACCGCTTTCTCACGTGTATACGGCCTCATACATGTGCATATCATAACCGCACCTCACGTGTATACGACCTCATACCTGCACACGTGAAGAGTCAGAGTCACTATGATTCTAACATCTAGCCGGATCTGATACCACTTGTTAGAAAACCTCATGAACTCGTCCTCTATCCATATTGGTATGATATATCCACTTTGGGTCTAAGTCCTTATGGTTTTGTTTTTGGTCTTCTCTCCCAAAAGTGTAAGACCCGAGAAAATTCAAATTTTCTGAAAAATGGTAAAACGGTAATTTCGGTAAAAATCCAAAATTTTTCTAGATCTCGAATGACTAAACGGACTTCAGGTTGGAATGGGTCTGCAAAATCTAGCTACCATTGAATTTCATCGAATTCGGGAGCGGTCGAATTTCACGTTTTGAGCCGCCTTAGAGTATCGGGTCTTAAATAAAGCGGGTTTAGAGACATGTGATGTGACCAAAGTCACCCTAATACGTAGCACTCATGTGACATATGTCTCAAGATTAGAGATGATGGAAATGGATGGCTTAGATTAAGCTGAGTGTCAAAAATCAAGAAAAGGGACACAAATGGAATTATAGGAATTGTTAATTGGGCCAAGACAAAACATAAATAGTTGTCTTCTCAAATGGGAAAGAGCAAAAAGGGGCAGTGGCTGAACAAATGTGCAGCAGGCGTGAGATGTGATTTTTAGAGAGAGAAGGAGCTCCTTCTCTCTAGATTTGTGGTCATTCGGACCGTCGGTTCTCGACGGAGCAAGAAGTAAAGTTGTTCTACGCGGCGAGGGCTACGCGTGGACAGGTGGTGGAGTTGGAGACAACTCAAGAGGTGGGGATCTTTCCTACTTGTGTTAATCTTTGGCTAAGAGCCATGTAAATGGTATAGATTTTTCTGAGGCTTGTTTTAGCCGTAAATTCGGTCTCAAAATCTTTGGTAGAATTGGAGAAAATTCTATTTGTGTGGCCGTGAGCGATTACCACTGAGGGTTTCCTTTGTTCATGTAAAATGTAATGTGAATATTTTGTGTGAATTTTGCGTGTTAAGTGATTCAAAATGAATTGTTTATGTTTGTTAATTAGCCCATGTGAGCTAGTTTTGGTGTATTGATGGTGAAAATTTGCATAACATAATTTATGTGATTTAATTATGTTAATATATATGCATGTGAATATATTAGCATGAATGTGTTGGAATTGGCATCATGCATTCCATACTTCAGGCACCCTAGAATATTAGGAGTGAGTGCATGACATGAAATGAAACAAAAATGAAAATGTTTGTGAAAGGAATTTCAAGGAAGATTTTTCGAAGAATTGCCTTGGAGGGACGTCCAACAGATCACTTCGGATGAGGACCATGACTATTTCGGAGAGTTATCCAGCAATTTGCCTCGAAGGGTAGTCCAATATTTTTACCGAAACTAGGTAGTAAGTTTTCGAGAACAAAAAGATTTTGTTTTGAAAACGGGATATTTTTACTCGCATTCGGCTTAGGCATATGTGAGGGAGTCGGTGTGGACTCGAGACATGGGTTTGGGCATGTAGACATTCGAGTAGGTTCATGAAGTACTTGAATGTGATTGTTTGTCATGCACATGTGCACTTAGGTGGGGATTAACCCATAAATTATCTCTACTAGGTTTGCTCTCACCACGTGAGGGGATCATCATTTCGGTCTACGAAGTGTGCACGGGCCCGGTGCTCACTAGAGACCGCATTTAGAAGCGGATGTGGCTTTGGCATTTTATTTTTGTATAACATGCATTAAAATTGTAAATTTTGATATATGTTTTGAGTAAAAAATAAAATTAACTCTTGAACTATTGTATATAGTTGATGTATTTTGTGAGTATCGTGGGGGCCCAAGTGGCGTATTTTACTCGCATGTGGACCAGTCTGTTGTAAACTTGTTGGGACAGGTTTGTACCTTAGGTAGAGCTCCCCGTACAAAAGGGGACTGCAGATTTTCATGGTGGTGTCACGATTTACCGACATCCATGAATATTCCAGCAGACAACAGGTTGATGGGACCCCGATTTTTAGGAAACGTCACAAAAGGCTTCATATAAATTAGATGTTATCTATACTTATAAGCTTATAAGCCTTTCAATTTCTAACTTAGATGTAGGACATTATGAGACTTTGGGCGCAACAATCCTCCCCTCAAACAAGATTTCCTTGACTACATTGGGCACACACCTTCACGTGAAATACCATACATTAGGGGCCCACCACATCATTTATTCATTTTAAACCCACAATTAAGCCTTAACCGGGTTCTAATACCATTTGTAATGACTCAATCTAATCATATAGATATTTTCATCTTTAAACCTAAAAGGCCTTCACGACTTTAAAACGCATCTATTAGGTTGAGAGGAGCCCATGACTTTAATCATACAAGATTTAGCTATTAGAAGAGTCGCTCATTTAATACGGTATCTCACACCACTTTTGCTCCTTTGCCGTATCTTGGAGGACATCACTTTTATTCTTAAAAATGCTAAAAATATTTTTAAAATAATTTTCTACATTTAATTATATCGATTTATAAAGAAAATAAATATAACAAATGTAAGTTAGAAAATTATATATTTTAAATTATTTTATTATTTTATTAATACGTTGGGATAAATAAACTAGTTTTAAAGTAATAGATAAAAATTTATCAACTTTGCTTTCCTATTCTTATATTTTCTTTTTTTCTTTTCTCTTCATCCTATTTTCCTTATCTTTTTTTTTTTTTTTTGTATTTTTCATAAGGGTGATAGCTAAATATGGTATTATTTTTTTAAATTCTTTTGAGAAAAAAACAATTATTTTATAAAATGTTCTTTTAAAGGAGAAATCCTTTTCTCTCTCCTTTTCTCTCTCCCTCTATCTGATTCTATCTTTTCTAACATTTATTTGACTTTTCTTCCTTCCTTTCTCTTTTTTTGTTTTTTTGTTTTTTTTTTAAGTTTGGATACATAGCTCACATTGCGCCATATATCCATCTCTCATTTGAGTCCGTTTATGTCCCGAAACAATTTAGTTATTTTCAATTCAATTTATTTTAAATGAACTTAGCTCAATTTCCTGACTTCCAAGATTTTGAAAAAAATCTCATCCTTGGAGTCACTGATGACTTATCGTCAAAATGTAAAAATATTATTTGTCTCGAATTAGAAATGAAACTTTTACGGGTCACTGGATTTCATGAGATAGATCAACGGCGGTCCGTTTCATCGGTGAGATCTAGAAGAAAATTTAGGCTTTCACGAGATTATTTTGGTAATAATAATAATAATAATAATAATAATAATAATTATTATTATTATTATTATTAATGTGTGTATTTTACTATTTTCCTGAAAATTACTAATTTTTTCGGGTTTTTGATTTTTTGTATTTCTCATAAATTTTTTTGATTTTTTTTGTATTTCTCATAAAAAAATTTGATAGCTAAATATGGTATTGATATTATAAGACTCGAGAAAATTCCAATTTTCTGAAAAAGGGCAAAATCGTAATTTCGGTAAAAATCTAAAATTTTTCTAGATCTCGGATGAAGTAGAAGCAGTTTCCCACTTAGTTGGAATAGTCTAAGCAATCTAGCTTCGAAGTCGAATTTAAGTCAGATTTGATCAAATTCCAAGACCAGGTTGGAATTTACGTTTTGAAGAAGACACCAGAGTATCGGGTGTTGTAAAACGACATGTGATGTGAAAAAAAGTCACCTGTATGTACTCATGTGACGTAAGTTGCATGAGTAAGAGATGATAAATGGACGGCGGGTGTGCCACGTGTCAAAATCCAAGAGAAGGAACACAAATAGAATTATGGAAATTTTAAATGATAATAAGACAAAAATCCAAATAGTGTCATCTCCTACCTTTAATTGAGAGCCAAAAACGTGAAGGGGGAAAGAAAAGGATGCAATGGCTGGATATTTTTCATTTTTAGAGAGAGAAGGTGCTCTGCAAATTAAGGGTGAAACCATTTGCCTAATGCCATTGATGCTAGATTAGTTCCATGCATGTTGATTAAGTGGATGGTTAGTTGAAATCTCCTGGTATTCAATCTTTTTCTTCCACCACTTTAGCTAGCCAGCACTATGCACATCGGTTCTGTAATAACACGAGAAGCGCATAACTCCCTTCTGAGTACAAACCTGCCCTAGTTTCATTGACCACATGCGTAAGTTCTGGTTCCCAGAAAGAAGGCCAATGAAGTCTTCCAAAGAAAGAAAAGACAAGAAAAAGAAAAGAAAAAGATAAGATAAGAGAAAGATGCGACACTTTGCAGAGCCCGAGCACGATCAAGGGGTTTGGTGAAAGTCTTTAAAGCCCCCAGTGCCCTAAATGGCTGGTTGGGAGCCCTTGGAGCTTAGTGCTGGCTACATGGGTGGATGGGTGAGGTTAGTGAGTTGTAGGTCTTGGAATTTAAAATTTATTCGAGTCTAGGTGAAACCGAGGAGTTAGTGGTCGAAGTCCTCAGGCTTGATGCCCTAAGCCTTAGTTGATTGGGAGTGTCGGTGGACCCAGTTACACGGACTTTGGTGAGAGGTCGTTCGACAATGCATCCTACAATACAAAGAAATATGAAATAAGAGTGGAACGGTTGTTAGGTTGGTGATGCTGGGACTTAGCGTAGCTTGGTTGGGGAGGCTTGGAGTTTAACGAGGTTATTGTTGGCCAAGTCACATAAACATAGTTTTAATTGGAAGTTTCGGTCGATTCCCTTGGGATGGATACTCTTATGAAACTTGGTCTTGTATGGCATTTATTCTCCCAAAATTTGGTTGTATTGTGCGGGGTTTCAATCATTCA